>JASAMZ010002130.1:0-11617 GCA_030248115.1 Linhomoeus sp. GSCO2_2 | reverse complement strand
CAGTCTTTGGCTAACGTAATAACTTGCCTGGATGGCTCAACACCTCTGTGATTTCCTCCTGTGAAACTCTGGCTGCCAGTTGCCCATTTCTGGTCTGGCACATGGCTTCAGCTGCAGAATAGTTGGCCAAAGTTGGAATGGCGAACAGGCAACGGCCGTTGTCAAAGGTGTGGCAGTTGAGCTCTGAAACGATATTGTAGGCAGCAGACAGACCTAAAGAAGCACCCATCAGACACCGTATCACTCAAGGCAAAACAAAGGCTAACCTGCCGAATTAGCCATCCTCAAGGTCTGAAAGGCTGCCCCAACCAGTAAGATTACGTAGGGAATGATCATGTTGCTTGCTGGATAGAGTTCGGAGTAAGTAAGGTGCGACTTGCGGTACTCCTATCGACGCTATAAAGACGCGCCAGCGAAAACACGCAGGTGCGGCTCAAGTGCGACACTTACGTGCCTTTGTCGCCAGGTAGCGCGATCTACTCGCCAAGCGACCATCTTCGCCGAGTGAAACCATGCGTGAACCAAAGAATGTGAGCTCTGGTCAAGAGAATTGACACAGTGATGTAACAGACGCTTATCTTCGCTAAACTGAATATGCTGTTTTCGCGAGTAGTGTTTCCAACGGACAAACCAAAGGTGTTGCACATCAAGCACACAGCATGTCAAATCGTGATGGGAAAGTTGAAAATAGTGAGACGCTACAAATTCAGTACATAGCAGCAAACTCGGGATAAACAGACTGGAACGACAAAGTCATAGAGCCACACGACTTAAATTGAACCTATTACGACTGCAAGATGGCATTGCGCCACAGATCACATCTTGCAGTCACAACAACTTTGAGGGGAACATATCACACAACTGCAATCATTCAATGGTTCTCCTATCATTAGTCGACACGATCTTAACCCTCTCTGTCTCTACTTCAGATGCTTCTCGCACAGCGACCACATGGCGTGGCAGCAGATGGCCCTGACCCCTGGGTGCTCCTTCAGGAATGCGCAGTACTGAAGCACAAGGTTACTGTAGTCTTAGATTGCTTAACACAAATGTTAGCACAACAATTAAATTATTTGATGCAACCCACACTCGGCATGTAGTCAGTCTCATTCAGCTGTATGGGTGGAGAATGCTTGATTTCGACTTCGTCGGCATATTTTCGCATTCCATTGGTGACAGCCACTTTCCACTGGTCACAGAAAGGTTGATGATCATCCTTGCCAGCGTCGCAGGGGTCGCCAATGGATTCCAATACTGAAAGTTTCAATGATCTATGCTCCCAAGCATCCCATTCTCTAAGGATGAAAAGTTTGCAAGCGTTAGCAAAGGATTGTCACGCCTTGATCGCAGTTCGCCCCAGTCCAGCCAGCGTAACAGTTGCAGCTGTAGCTATTGGGACCTGATTCGATGCAACTGCCATGGTCGCATGGGTTGGTGCTGCAGTCGTTCGCATCTGACAAGAGAAGACAGACATAACGAGAAAGGTAGTTGTATTCCTCAACCATTCAAACCAACCTGGAATGTCGATTCGTTCGCTATAAAGTCGAGCCACGGCGTAGCCAGCATCGCTGCACGGCTGCTCCAGCGATCCTGGGTAACTTGTCGAATCCTTTGCGCTCAGTCGACAATACCCATAGTACCAGTCGAAAGAGTTGCATCCTGGCACTTCTATTCCATCTTCACACTTTGTCCTACACTCTTCGATGCCGATCTTGGCGTCCCACTGGATGGGGGCATCCCGGTCGATGCAACCGCTGATGACCATCGACCAAGCCACTTCTGAAGTGCAGCGACAGCTGGTAGCACGTCTGGAGTACGGTAAATCGCGAGATTTAAATTTTTGTGTGTCGCTCATGGCACAGCGACAGATCACTGAGTCGAGACCTATCGAGGATACTAGAGTTAGCTTCAATACCACGTTTCAGCTTTAACACTACCTCCACAACGCCTCAGACGTGATTTATCTTGGCACTATTATGTGTACTGAGAGCTTCAGCGCTTACGTCGATCGGGCACCCGCTCGCTGAACACAAAGTTCACCCTGCTGTCTTCGCTCAACCCTTGGTGGGTGCACGGCTGTCTAAGCAAGCCTTCGGATACAGCCTGGGCTCTAGTCTTCTGACTAAGGTAGCAGTCGGTGTTAGTGGCAACGATGGAGCGACAGTCGAAGCTTGTCTCGTCCAAACAACTTTGTCGGCAATCGACAGTTGTGGTCGACCAGATGTGCCGGTTGTAGACTTGTTGGGTAGCGTCGGCGATGCAACCGCTGATCTCGGCAGACCAAGACTCTGAAGGATGAACGATTGCGGTATATAAGTACTTATGTATCGTCCCGTCCCGTGAACAGTGCTGCCAGTTCACTGTTCAGTCGCTCGCTAAATCACATGTAACTGTGTCGCAACGTGTCCTACTACAATTCAAAATAAATTGTAGTATAGTATAGCATAGTATAGTCCTGCAGATTCTTATTGTAGTATAGTATAGTATAGTATGGCATTATGGAAATGCATTGTAGTATAGTACTACAATTCTAATTGTAGTATAGAGGTACCAATAATGGCTAGAATTGGGGCCAATTGTTCTACATCTTGTTCAGATATATTTGATAGGAGACATAGTGAAGCTGTATTACCATCATTCGCGACATGTGACGAGTCGACTAGCACCTCTAGACATCAAATTGGTTATATATAAAACATCAACTCCGAAATTTTTGAAGAATTCGCTGTTTTCCTCTAGTACTACAATTGATTGTAGTATATACTACAATTAATTGTAGTATACCTAGGCCACATTGTAGTATAGTATAGTACAATACTACAATTCCGGTCTGAATTGTAGTATAGTATAGTATGCTATACTATATACTATACTATTTTACTACACTATTATATATACTATTATACTACAATTCATTATAGTGTAGTAGGACACGTTGCTGTGTCGTATCGTGCGACTAAATCTCACCCCCTAGGATTTCGTCCGCAATCAGCAAGAGAAATGCTGCAGAAAGCGCCCCGATGTGAGCCATCGTACATAGTTTGTCTTTCTGCTTGTAGAGACAGACGACAACAACCAAATACGTAAATCAGACACTGACCTTTCTCCCAGTCGCAAGAGGCGAGCTTTCACTTCTCTGAGGGACTAGTAGAACAATGCGTTTAGCAATCGGATGGCGGACCTGCTTGGCAACTTGTGCGTCAAACAAAGATGCGGTACCCCAAGGCCATACCACCACAACAGGCACCTAATAGAACCCGAGACACAAGAGCATCACAGCGGCTTATACGCACCATCACTATATTGTTTCACTTCCATGTTTCAGGCGACAAGCGTTAGCTGAGTTTTGGTCGCTAGGTCTACTAGACTAGACTCAGCTGCGCAGTTTAACCACTTGATCATCATAGGGGACGTTTTGGGATCAAGTGATCCCGAAAGTGGACAGATCCCGACATTCTACAGAATGCCAGCGAGAGGCTCGGACGCTCGAATTTGCATGTTTGTGCTATGACGAAATGGGAATAGCGTTTGTTTCAGTCGTATGTATTTTAATCGTTTGACTGAATCCCTCTACTATATTGTCCTTGCAGAAGCAGTTGAGGGTCCCATCCCAAGTTTTGATGTAATCATCATCATACTGTGACATGCACCATTTGTGCTGAAAATGCTAAATTGTGAAACAGCTATGCCTTCACCTACCTTCCTTGTATTGTGTCTGTTCATAGATGGAGTTACGAAGTTCTCAACACCATCCTGCTTCAGTTTAACTCATAAACTACAGACAGGTAAATTACAAGTGGTCCTACCACGAGTTCAGAGATTTTCTCTACGAATTTCCACTTCGTCACGGCTGGCGGGCCTCCCCGCCCTCCTCCATCGGGATCAAATTCTGCCAGGTTTCGGGATCATTTGATCCCGAAACGTCCCCTATGATGATCAAGTGGTTAAACGCGTGCTCGTCTGTGGATGACTGCACGTATATAGTTGCGCGACCAATTTACTCGACACAAAACTATCCTCTATTCAACGCATTGGCGGCGGCAGCAACAACACACACGGCTGTGGATCACTGGGGTCCTGCCTGTGTCAACAAAGTCGCAGTACGATGATTAGTTGCGGGGGGGGGGGGGGGGTTCAGTCCATCCGCATCCAAGCGTGATGTGTGGCTCAACAAGCCAGATCGTTTCATTAC
Source organism: Linhomoeus sp. GSCO2_2 (assembly GCA_030248115.1). NCBI lineage: Eukaryota > Metazoa > Nematoda > Chromadorea > Monhysterida > Linhomoeidae > Linhomoeus > Linhomoeus sp. GSCO2_2. Next base: position 7,425 of record JASAMZ010002130.1, on the reverse strand, counting down.
TAAGGAGAATTCCAAAAGCTGCAATAACATTTCAATAACAGCAGTATTCTATTACCGCAAATACTCTGATAAGCCGCCTCCCCTTCTTCAACTTCGAAGCAATGCTCTCCAAGACGTAGGGGAAGAGAGGGGGGGGGGGGGCTTATTCGACTCTGCCAACGGTTGAGAAAGAGATCGCCAGGCAGCGTGTGGGTATTCTTATCATTCACATTTGATAGTTCTTGCACAGCGACCACATGGTGTGGCAGCAGATGGCTTTTACCCCTGAGTGCTCCTTCAGGAAGGCGCAGTACTGAAATAGTGATACCTATGCATGAACTTGTGAAGCACATGTTCAAACTGCACGAAAGAGATGCATTCGCATTAGTGCAGGCGCCTCAGGCATGTAATCAGTCTTCTTCAGCTTAAGGGGCGGCGAGTGCAGGGTTTCCGCTCTGTTGGCGTACTCTTGCATCCCACTCTCTACAGCCGCGATCCAATGGCTGCAAATCGACTGTCGGTCTTCCTTGCCAGCGTCACATATATATATCAGCCTATATATCAAAATCTTGAATTTGCATGCTCTAGACGTCATTATCTGGAATTGTCATAATTCTCACCTGTGTTTATGTGGCACAGAGGGTAGAAGGCGGTGTAGCTGCAACGTGTGTCCATGGCACGATAGCCAACTGACCCTCTGATCACCGCGCAGTTCTCCTCCCCGTCTTCTTCACTGTTATTCACCCAGTCGTTCGGCTCACCGGTAACCCACTCGACGTCATTGGCCTCAACTTGCTGTCCGCCAATGTTCCAGAACCAGCCAAGTTCTGGCCTTGCCTGGTCGTCTTGCTGGGTTAGGCCCAGCCACCAGTAGCCATCGCCTGAATGTGAGGAGTGAATGGGCAGTATAGTAGCTGTGAATGTATGGTAGCAGTGCCCTACGAACATTCTACAAGCGACAAAAGGGTATACTGTACATAAGATGTGAGCAACACGACATGCTCTTGGTCTGTGCAATTTTATGCAGTGTTGTCATTTCACCTGTCACGTTCGTCAGAATATCGACTTCTTCGCTGGTGACCATAGCGGCCAGTTCTCCGTCACTCTCTTGGCACATAGCTTGTGCAGTGGAGTGATTGACCCCTGTAGAAATGATGAGAAGGCATCGACCATTGATGGTAGTCGTGCAGTTCAGGGAGGCTGAATTAACAATTCAAAATTGTCCATTGATCGCGTTACTGCCGATAACTCGCCATCGGTTCAACCTGCCACAACTGCTGCTGCTGCCAAAAGAAAGCAAGTCACGTTTTTGACGGAGCTGGTCATGGTTTATGTGCTAGACATGGAATCCTGCCACGATCAAGTCAAATGTCCTTTCACTCCTTCCAAACCGATAGTGAATATTGCAGTAGTAGAAGTGTAAACTGCAGCTTGGCTCAGTCGACGGCGCCTACAGGAAGATATCCAAGCAACGACCATTGTGGTGACCCATTGGAGCGCGAGCTGCCACCTTGTCAAAACATATGAGATATTGCGAAGATACTCTCAAGCAGTACGGTGCGTCAAAGGAAATGGAAACTCTACGTGCCTGCAAGTGTCGGCTGAGGCCACCACACAGTGACAACTTGCAGATACTCCTACAATACATACCGTACCCTGGTGGAAATTGGAAGATGGAGCGGATGGATGGTGTTGATACATATGTATTTGTCTCGCGCGGCAGCTGTTAGACAGGCGGGCTTCTTCTACAGTTGGCAATATTTTGATATACCGGGTGTTTTTTTATTCAGCAAATCAAAAATCTTAATAACTTTTGCGTGAGTTAACCTAGACGGACGAAACTTTCACACGATAGACGCAAGACTATGCCATTACATGTGTTGCCAAGTGGCATCATTTCGCTTCAAACTCCACAAGTTGCAGGCTATCAAAGTTGGGGTCCAAAATTTCTCCGAAGTGCCCCACTGGAAAGCCTAGAATTCAAGCAATAGGTGACACTTTTTTACGTGACTTGCACCGTCATATGCAAAAGAAAATGAGCTTTCATATGGCGCAAAAAGCAACTCTGTAGTTAAAATAACGCCAAAGTTACAGCTCGCCACAGTTGGCCAAGAAGTGCCGTCGCGTAAGCTGCCCGCACTTGCGCCACTCCTCGGCACCGAAAGCCCCCGCGACGGCACTTCTTAGCCAACTGTGGCGAGCTGTAGCTTTGACGTTATATTAACTACAGAGTTGGTTTTTGCGGTATATGAAAGCTCATTTTCTTTTCCATATGGTGGTGCAAGTCACGTGAAAAAGTGTCGCCTATTGCTTGAGTTCTAGGCTTTCCAGTGGGGCACTTCGGAGAAATTTTGGACCCCAACTTTGATAGCCTGCAACTTGTGGAGTTTGAAGCGAAATGATGCCATTTAGTAACACATGTGATGGCATAGTTTTGTGTCTATCGTGTGCAAGTTTCGTCCGTCTAGGTGAACTCACGCAAAAGTTATTAAGATTTCCGATTTGCTGAATTAAAAAGGGGAGGAGGAAGAGGAGGTGGTTCGTCGGCTTCAAAGAGGAACCGAGCGGCAATCGAAGACAAGAAGAACAAGAAGAAGAAGTTCGTAGGAGTACAATTTTGTTGTATTTTGTTGAATAAAGGATAATTTTGTATCTAGTGAATCTGTTGCGCAAACTGGTGCCAGTCATCTACTGATGATGGTCGCGCTGGCACTGCGTGGCTGAGTCTAGATGTAGCGACCGAAACTCAGCTAACGCTTGTCGTCTGAAATATTGAAGTCAATCTAAAATTTTGATGGTACGTAAGCTGTTGTGATACTGCGTGTGTCACGTATGCAATTAAAAAAACACCCGGTACAAAGTGGTTTTGTATATTTTTTTGTATATTTCTTTGTATATTTCTTTGTATATATACATATACATACACAAAATACAAAGTTTTCGAAATATACATATACAAAACAAAGCAAATATACAAACTTTGTATTTTGTATATTTCTACCGTAATTTCATACTGTTACTGTGCAAGTTCTTGCTGGAATTGCGGTCCATTGACTGTCCAGACTTTACCAATATCCTGCCTTTGATGTCGATGAGCATGTTTACATTATCTTCTATCTCAGAAGTGCAAATGCCTTGGATTGAATGGAGTCGGTTTTCGATCATTTTGCATTTGTTGTTATTGTTAGAGATAGCTACACACCTAAGTTATGCACACCAATGTTTCACTGTTTGAGTAATCCAACAAATTGTAATCCAACAAAACTATGTTCGAGCTAGTCTGTCAACTTAGTCAGCTCTGCATACTTGCAGTTAATAAACGGTGCTTGCAGGAGCTAATGTAGGGCGCACTGTTTGAACTGCCCAAGTCCATAACGACTTCCAGAATACCTCAAGGTACGTACAGCTATGGAAACAAGTCTGACGACCACCATCCTTCATGCATGAACCATACTGAGGTCGTGACATGTCATTTTATAAAGGTTCTGATATTTTGGATACGGTAGAAAAACACACAATATACAAAGCATATACAAAGGAAAACTTTGTATAGATATTTGTATATATACAAAATACAAAAAAATTGTTTGTATATATAGTATACATATGCAAAATACAAAATTTTTTCCAATATTGCCAACTGTAGCTTCTTCTCGACAGCGAAATTGCCACATAAGCGCATAGACGAAGCAGCAATACAGGAGCTTTCTTGTGAGGAATCACTGTTGCAGCCAGACAATATTGCAAATTGCAGGCATACGGTATCGCATATTATCCTAGAATTGTCAATCCACCGAGGAAGCATGGCACGTCACAAGTTCAACATTCTGAGCCTTTCTCGCTCGCAGGCGAAGTGTGCCCGTTCGGCGCAGGGCCCGTCGTACCACTTGTTGGCGCTTCCGCGGAAGCGGACGCAGTCGCCGTCGCCGTCCGGCTGATTGCCACCCGGCGCCCACTGCGTGTAGGTGGGAGGAGTGTTGTCCGTCCAGCGGAAGTCGCCCTCGCGAGCTCTGTCGTTCAGGCCGATCCACACGTTGCCCGAGTAGCCGGACGCACTGAGCACTGAAACAGGGACGGGAACGGGAAAAGGGGTACTGTGTTTCTTCGCTGCGACAACTTTGTGTATGGAGCTACCCATATGTACCACAGTACCAATTCCTACTGTTCACCTGATCTGCACCATTGAAATAAGCATCTCATGGGTTAGGACAAGTAAACGGGTTTCATTTCAATGCGCGCTAACTACACAGAACCCCATAGACAAGCACAGATCTTGTAGGTAAGTGTTTCCACTAACAGTTGGCGAGAAGGTTGTTGAGGTCTCTTGTCTTGGCATTGAGCAGATTGCCGCCCTCGGCCAGGCAGGCAATTCGCGCTTCCTCCCAATTCCTTGCAACAACACACAGTACTGCCAAACTTGTGGACTAACGTCGTCGTCGTCGCCATCGTCGTCGTCGCCATCGTCGTCGTCGCCATCGTCGTCGTCGCCATCGTCGTCGTCGTCTCACTTGTCTTCCATAAAGAAGTTGACGCAGACCAATGTGTCGTTGATCCATCCAGGTGGGCAGACTTGCATCAGCTGCTCGATTGCTTCCGCATTCTCCTCCACCTGGCACAGTGGACAACATCCGGGAGGGACGAAGAACGCCAATTGCATATTGTGTGATGCCATATTATTGCGCATCTACACAGCAGCTACATACACAGTCTGTGCCTATCTCACCCTTTGTTTGACCTCCCGTATCTCTTTCCTGAGACTGTTCAGCAGCTCGATTAGAGGGGGCGGACGTCGCGTTGCCGCCGTCGTCGTTGTCGTCGCCGTCGTCGCGATGGTAGCGGTGGTGGTCGTCGTCGTTTGGGAATTGACCAGTCGCACAGTGGAAACGCCGAGTATGACTGCAAACTCAAAGGCGTTCACATTAACAAATGGGTCCTGAACTCAGCGAAACAAGCTGTTTTAAAAAAGTTGAGTTGTTTTATTAATACAGAGTGGTTTGTGAGTCTTTTAAAGTGGAAGAGTAAAAGAGTGGATACTTTTGTAAAGTATTTCGAAGCCTTTCCGATATGACGCGCGCCCGCCCGGAGCCCACTATTCATGCGCTACTTCTGACACGCTCCTTTCTGAGAGGTTCTTGCAGGGCAACATTGGGATCGCCCGGGATTAATTTTTTGAGCAAGGCACACGCATTTCTGAGCGGTTGTTGCAAGGCAACATTGGGATCGCCCGGGATTAATTTTTTTAGCAGACAAAGTTGTTCGTAAGACAAGGGTTTAAAAAAACAAAAATATTTCTTTAGGAATGACCGTTCAACAACTGCCTCCACGTAAGCTTTCAAACGGTCGAACGAATGCCGCTCTACAACGTAAGACGAGCGAGTTAGGGCCCATTTGCTGTTTGAACCTTTGGGTTACTGTAGCTCGCGATATTCAAACTTTTAAGTTTCGACCAATAGAAGAACAAATGATCAGTGAGTCAAGAGCTATCCAGCAACTCAAGATCATCTCTCTACGACGCACGCTGAGCGAGTTAGAGCGATTTCTATGCTAAAACGCAAGAATGTCGCTTTTCGTGGTGCGTGTTTGCGTAATTAACAAATTTTTACGCCAAGTGAAAGAGCACGTCGAGACCTTTTAGTTGACCTATCGCACGCCGCTCTACGACGTAAGACGAGCGTGTTAGAGCCGTTTTGCGGTTTGAACCCTCGGGTTACTGTAGCGCGCGCAATTCAAACTTTTGAATTTCGAGTTCTCTTAACGGAATTATCAGTGTGCCGAAACCTATTCAACGAACTCAAGATCGTCTCTTTATGACGGAAGACGAGCGAGTTAGACAAATTTCGCGTTTTAAACCTTTGGGTTACTGTAGCTCCCGAAATTCAAACTTTTGAACTTCGACCAATAGAAGAACAAATGATCAATCAGTGAGTCGAGAGCTATCCAACCAACCCAAGATCGTCTCCCTACGACGCACGCTGAGCGAGTTAGAGCGATTTCCGCGCTAAAAACGCGAGAATGTCGCTTTTCGTGTTGCGTGTTTGCGTAATTAAGAAAACTTTTAATGCCAAGCGAAAGCGCACGTCGAGACCTTTTAGTTGAGCTATAGCACGCCGCTCTACGACGTAAGACGAGCGAGTAATAGCCGTTTTCAGTTTGAACCTTCGGGTTACTGTAGCGCGCGCAATTCAAACTTTTGAATTTCCAAGTCTCCTGCGACATTACCAGTAAGTCGAGAGCTATCCATAAAGCCCAAGATCGCCTTCCTACGACTTACCAACGCTGAGATCTAAGAGCGTGACACACGGACGGACGAACGGACGCACGGACGATAAGCTCTCGTAGGGGTTCGCCCGGCTGAGGCCGGGCGAAAAAACAACGAAACCGACCCAAAAGGGCAAGTTGAGCAGTTGTCATGGTGACCATCATTTCCAGAGCAACTTGCCAAACTGATCTTCTGCCAGTTCAACTTCGGACAGACGAACTACTCGGTGGATGATTGATTATTTCGCAATAGAACCTGAATGAAGCTTGCAGACAGACCATGAAAGAGACGTCACCATCCTTGTTTTAACATTACAAGATTTGATTTGCTCAAATAGCAGATGTCAAATGCGAGGAAGAGTTCTGAAGATTTTCCTGCATTGAAACAGCGAAAACTCGGGCTGCCGACTCTGACAAGTCGCGAGAAAGAACTTTAAAATAGCCCTGTTTCAATGGCGCAAGGTCAGTAGGAAATCTCACTCAATTTGACACCTTGTAAATGCAATTTGAGTAGGTTGCTCTCAAATCTTATTATTATGAAACAAATTACGGCAACAATTTGTCTCATTCGAGTGAAATTTTTGTCAGCTACGCAAACACACCAACAACAATTTCGAAGAAGAGAATTCGGATTTAAAAACTTGTGTTGTATTCTGGCTGAAACTGTGCAGTGCTGTCGACTCCCCATTACTGCGTGGCAATAATGATTTCGCCCGGGATCTGATTTAGAGCAAGGAAATTTTTATTTAAAGCGCCATTTAAGAAAGTGGCATAATTTGTGATGGCTGACGTTTATGACAGAGCAAAGACCGCGCCGCGAACGTTCAATCGCGTTCACGACTCCCAACGACGTACATAAAACGAGCGTGCTAGAGCCATCTTACCTTATTAGAACTATTTTTATGTACTGTAGCTAACGAAATAGAAATTTTTGAGTGCCTACCGTAGTGCATAGGCATAATTTTCAGTGAATGAAGGCCCATCTACCGTGCGTGGTCCGAAAGCGTTAAGAACGAACCAATGCACGCACACCGAACTCTCGCATGGTGTCGCTCGACTTACAAAACTTGTTCGAATGCCACAGTTGGGGGAGTTTCTTTAGAACACCCAATCTATAGCTTGTGGGCCCGTCCCTTCTCCTTTTATGCAACTGCTGACATGCGTTACTTCTACTTATCCCGTGTAATG
>JASAMZ010002125.1:0-11257 GCA_030248115.1 Linhomoeus sp. GSCO2_2 | reverse complement strand
TTCGTTCAGTTACATATACTGCTAAGAGGTTTCGAAATTCAAAAGTTTGAATTACGCGCGCTACATTAACCCGAAGGTTCAAACTGAAAACGGCTCTAACTCGCTCGTCTTACGTCGTAGAGCGGCGCGCGATAGGTCATCTAAAAGGTCTCGACGTGCTCTTTCATTTGGCATTAAAAGTTTTCTTAATTACGCAAACACGCAACACGAAAAGCGACATTCTCGCGTTTTTAACGCGGAAATCGCTCTAACTCGCTTAGCGTGCGTCGTATCGAGACGATCTTGGGTTGGTTGGATAGCTCTCGACTCACTGATCATTTGTTCATCTATTGGTCGACACTCAAAAGTTTGAATTTCGGGAGCTACAGTACCCCAAAGGTTTAAAACGCGAAACTTATCTAATTCGCTCGTCTTCCGTCATAGAGAGACGACCTTGAGTTCGTTGAATAGATTTCGGCACACTGATAATTCCGTTAAGAGAACTCGAAATTCAAAAGTTTGAATTGCGCGCGCTACAGTAACCCGAGGGTCCAAAACGCAAAACGGCTCTAACACGCTCGTCTTACGTCGTAGAGCGGCGTGCGATAGGTCAACTAAAAGGTCTCGACGTGCTCTTTCGTTTGGCATTAAAAGTTTTCTTAATTACGCAAACACGCAACACGAAAAGCGACATTCTCGCGTTTTTAGCATAGAAATCGCTCTAACTCGCTCAGCGTGCGTCGTAGGGAGACGATCGTGGGTCGGTTGGATAGCTCTCGACTCACTGATCATTTGTTCTTCGATTGATCAAAACTCAAAAGTTTGAATTTAGGGAGCTACAGTAACCCAAAGGTTGAAAACGCGAAACTTCTAAAACTCGCTCGTCTTCCGTCGTAGAGAGACGATCTTGAGTTTGTTGAATAGGTTTTGGCACACTGATCATTCCGTTAAGAAAAGTCGAGATTCGTAAGTTTGAATTTCGCGAGCTACAGTAACTCAAAGGTTCAAACAGCTAATCGGCCCTAACTCGCTCGTCTTACGTTGTAGAGCGGCATTCGTTCGACCGTTTGAAAGCTTACGTTGAGGCAGTTGTTGAACGGTCATTCCTAAAGAAATACTTTGGTTTTTTTAAACCCTTGTCTTACGAACAACTTTGTTTGCTAAAAAAAATAATCCCGGGCGATTCCAATGTTGCCCTGCAAGAACCCCTCAGAAAGGAGCGTGTCAGACGTAGCGCATGAATAGTGGACTCCGAGCGGTCGCGCGTCATATCGGAAAGGCTTCGAAATACTTTACAAAAGTATCCACTCTTTTACTCTTTCACTTTAAAACACTCACAAACCACTCGGTATTAATAAAACAACTCAACTTTTTTAAAACAGCTTGTTAGGCTCCCAACATCCTGACTCTGCAAGGACGCTTCTCGCGCTGCCGGTGGGCTCATACACCTTATTATACGCGCACAACTGGAACGAAAGGTGTCCTCAAATATCTGCTTTCACGCGCCTGCATTTGGTTAATAGACTTTGATTGCACTTAAACTGTGAAACAAACTTTGCAAAAACGAAAAGACGCGGAGGCTTGCAGATTGCACTGGGAGAGTCTGCTGGAGCGCTTTCCCAACCTGCGCGCCTTCCGCCTCGGCGTCGTCGGTGTCGCGAACGCGAGCACCTGCCTCGATTGGGAGAGTCAAATCGGCCCTTTGGAGTACGTCGCCGTTGATTTGGCCGCCGGCCGCCTTCGGTGCCTTCGCCGGGGAAGCGCTGCATAGAAGAAGACTGCTGCCACCGAAGTGAATAGCTGCATACTCAGAGCACTAGCGGGTCGGGAGGGGGGGGGGGCGGCGGGGCGAGGCCACTCCCCCCGTCCCACCCAATCCAGTTCGATATAAACCAGTTATTCAAACTGCAGCACGTTTCGCGATCGGTTAATTCCGAAAACCCGATTTTGAATTACTTGTTAAAGCAAAGTTCTCTTCAACGACAATAATTTCACCTGCGGCGTCGATTGGAGGATGATGACAGTAACCGTTCTTCTGTGCAACGCTTTTCCCGCTCTGCCTGCCCTTCAAGAGAGGGCCGGAAGCGGCCTCGATGGACCAGCTCCATACTCTGATTGTGACTCCGCTACTCGACAGCCAGTTCGTGACGAGAGCTCACAACAGGATGCTCGTCTCCACGGAGCGAGTTTCGGAGAAGGAGGAACGGCTGACGCTGCGCTGCGACGACAGAGAATTGGAAATCGTCCTCGAGTTGGTGGAGTGAAATTGCAACGCCGGGTTAGTTTGGCCAATGCTAACAGCTCGCGACACCGTTGACTTTTCTTGTTACGTCTGCGTGTTCGTTCGCGACACCGTTGTATGTATGTACATTCAACGTGTGGATGCTGCTTCATCACCACTAGGGCTACGTTGTGCGATGGTTAGTTTGTTTGGTGCTTTTGTTTCGGACGAAACACACTACTCCGACATCCTGTGCGAGACGATGACGACGACGACGACGACGACGACGACGACGACGACGACGACGACGACGACGACGACGACGACGACGACGACGACGACGACGACGACGACGACGACGACGACAGCAAAGTCTGGGAGATTTTGAGTATGGCAAAGACGTTCGATGGTGTCGTTCGGGTGAAATGACTGAACTGTGAGAGTAGTTTTGCTTCAGCCGAGCCGTCGCTATTGCATCGATGACGGAAAATGGTTATCGTTCGGCATGGCACTACATGTAGCAGCAAGTCGACGGCGCTGCTCTTGTCAACAGTTTCTATTCTTCCCGTCCCCGCCACCTCTCTCCCTCCATTCTCATCCCACCTCTCATCTCGTCTTCTCACCACTGTCCGCACAGGAATGCTTTGCGCTGCTGCTGTTGCTCGCCAGACGGGCCGGCGTCGGCAGCAGCAGCTGAGCGCACCTGCGGCGCCGCCGATGGCAATTAGACTTTCAAATCAGCTTCTTCTCGCTCGCTCGCTCGCGCTTGAGCTACCTGCTTGCCTGCCTGCTTGCTCTGCCGACGAATAATGCCGACAGAAGCTGACGAGAAGGATGCGGCGCCGACGACGACGCAGGAAAACTTGCGCTTTTTGCGAGCGCCCACCGCCTTCGCGGCGGGTGGTCGTCGTCGTCGGCGGCGGCTTCGCCTTTGAGAGGCGACTGAATCAATTTGCTTCCGCTCCTTTGCCGGTCGGTGGGCTACCGTATCCCTTCGACTCCTCGGGGACGACACGTCAGGAAACGAAGTTGGTTCGGCGGAAGACGTGACCGCCGCCAAATGTCAAGCGAAGCGAGCGAGGGAGCGATAGGAGAACGAAATTGTTATCGCAAAATAGGGTTGCGTTCCGTCCTCTCACATAACCGACTTAATTGAATCGAGGAGCCGCCCAATTCGGGTCAATCGAGCGAGCGGGCGAGCGACGCTTCCCCCTCGCTTCCCTGATTTGATTTGCTCCGTCGCCGCCGTCGCCGCCGTCCCACGCGATTCGGCGAACGGTCGATTCTGGTGCGCGTGCAATACAGTCCGCAGAACAAACAAACAAAAGGCGAGAAAGAGAGTGAGAAACGGTCGCCAACGCCGCCGCAGCATCAATCAAAGCTCTGCGCGGCGCGCCGTCGCGCCATCTGCAGCAAGCGCTTTTCGCCCATTTTAACGAGCCGCCGACAGTTCCTCCTTTCGCGCGGTTCATCATGCCTTCGCTACGGCGCGGTCGCTCTCGCCGTAATTTATGAGGAGGGTCATTCATTCGACCGGCCTTCAACAAGTGTAACCCGTTCGTTATCGCCGGACGCTGAGAGAATAGTAGACGCATTGAAACGTAGATGAATCAAGTACCATTGCCCACTCGCTACCGTAGCCACAGCTACAGCCACAGCTACAACCCGACATTCGAGTACCTGGATTAAGCTCCTACATTGCGATTTTCCTCACTTCTGTCGTCCGATCAAACAAAGGGTTAAGAGGCGCCTTTCCATCGGCACGCATGCCTTCCTATATGAAGCCGTCCCTTTTACCGTCCGCTGAAGGTTGTGCGACCAGCAGAGGAGCTGCTGGCCGCTGATTGGCTGACGCTGAGAGAGGCCACACCCCCTCGGAAAGAAGGGGGGGGGGGGGTGGGGTGGGAGGCGGCGTCTCTAAACAGGCGCATGATCACTTGTTGAAAGAAGGCAGCGGCGACGACGAAAGGTGTCGCTTTCTTGCGCGCCGCCGCGCGCTCCCTAGAGAAAGACGAGTGTTTAGAACCGGCGTTTCTTTGTGCGAGAGAGATCGCGCCGGCAGGAACCTAAGACTCGCGCGGCTGTGTGTGGAAGCGCGCGCGCGGCGGCCCGAATTGGGCCGGTTGTCGTCGGCCGCTCGGTCGGCGATTAGCATCGAGGAGTGGCATAATCGAGTCCGGCTGTCGCCTCTGCCCCGAATAGTGTGTGTTCGCTGGACGAGCGGCGCCGATTATCATCTTTGCGCCCTCTCCCTCTTCTCCAGGAAGCGCGGTCGACGTCGTCGTCGTCGAAAGCGAAAGAGCGAGCGTTCGTCGACTGAATCTCAACCAGTCCCGATAATGACGAGCGTGACGAATGTCGTTGTCAATTCTAATTCGAATGCCGGCGCCAGCGGCCTAATGGCCAAACAGTCGGCGGCGTCGCCGGCCAGCAGCTCGGCGCCCTCCACCCCTCCCTGCCTGCCGGTCGTCCGTCGACTCCAGGCTGATTCGGCCGCCACGCCCGGCTACTTCGAGAATGGCGCCGCCGGCGTCGCTTCTTCCGCCGCCGAGGAGCAGGAGGATACAAAGTTGTCTCTGTTTGAACCCGCCGTCGCCGCCGACGACAACTCGGATTCTACCGCGGCCGGGGGCAGCCCTCCCTCGGTGGTGATCGGCCCTTCGGGCGCCGCCGTCGCTTCAAGTGAAGAAGCTGCCCTTCTACAGCAGCAGCGCCAGTTCGAGGAGCAGCAGCAGCAGGCGCGCTGGGCCGCCTACCAGGCGCAGGCGCAGGCCTGGCTGCCGGCCTTCGGCGCCGCCGCCGCCTACTCCTGCCACCCCGCGCAGCAGGACTTCTGGACGGCCAGCGCCCTCTACGACCCCCACCAGCAGATGACCTCTGTGATTCAGAGGGGACTGGCCCTGGCCCAGTCCCACCATCGGCAGCAACAGCAGCAGCAGCAACACAGCCCCCAGCAGCAGCAGCATCACCACCACCACGTCGTACATCACCATCATCAACAGGCGCTTCAGCAGCAACAGGTGCGCACTCTGGACAACTCAGATCTTTGGCGAATGTCTTGCGTATTGAGTAACTGTTGTGGCACCCTCTAGTGTGCCACTTTGTGCTCTAGGCGTACTACCAGCAGCAGCAGCAACTCTACCAACAACAACAGCAGCAACAGCACGAGCGGAGTCTGAAAGAGGCGGCGTATCTGCAGCCGACGACGGTCTACCCCCACCCCCACATGGTGCACCTCCATCAACAAAACCAGGCGACGACTCAAGAAGCGCTGAATGCTCTGAATATTTCCGTTGACGACCAAATGACTGGGAGAAATGTGAGCTTGTTAATAACTAATTTGTTTGCCATGCCACGCCAAATTTGAACGCTTCAGGAAATCGACGCCTCGCTCACTTCGTCAGACGCCGTCTCGTCTAGAGGACTGGCGGACGCCGCTGTAGACGGCGTCGACACGAATTCCGATGATTTGGAGGCCTTCGCGAAAATGTTCAAGCAACGGCGTATCAAGTTGGGCTACACGCAGGTATCTTAATCTATTTGAATAATATAAGTCATAGCTTACTATTTTGTTTCATTCTCCTTTATTTTAATTTAATTGATTAATTTTATTTAATTTTATTTTAGTGTATGTTCTTTTCTTTCATATTATTTTACTTTATCTTATTCTATCTTATTCTATCTTAATTTTATTCTATTTTATTTTATTTTATTTAATTTAATTTTATTGTATTGTATTGTATTTTATTTTACTTTGCTTTATTTTATTTTATTTTATTTTCTATTTTTATTTTATTTTATTTTATTTTATTTTATTTTATTTTCTTTCTTTATTTTATTTTATTTTTTTTATTTTAATTTTATTTGGCTTAGTTCATTTTCTTGTATTCTATTTTCAATCCAGGCGGACGTCGGTTTGGCGTTGGGCAGCAATACGTAACTAACCAAGAATATTGCAGAAACACAGTCTAAAGAACCGTTGAAACATCTTGCGCATTGAGTGTAACAATGTAAACAATGCGTACTGGCAGTCCCAGACAAACGAGTCACATTTCAGTCTTATTAATGCGCATTAGAGACCTACGTTTGTTCGTCCAACTCTGGCTAGTCAAGACGGGCATGTGACTCAGGTGTCTGGAAGGACAGCCCTACAAATCACAACTCACGAACTCACGAGACGACTTGCATGGCCTTCATCTTGATTTGAGCGTGTGCGCTCAGGACGTACCATTTAGGAATGTGATACTCGGCGACGGACAGGGAACAACTTGCGATCAGGACAAACGCCCCAAAGGCATTCTCGACTTCCATTAGTTTTCAGTGTTCTACGGCACTTCTCTGACGTGTAAGTATTGCGATTTGCTTCAAACATTCACCCGATGCCTATAGCACTGTCAATAAGCGATAATGTAGGCCTAATGGATGCGTTGGGTGGAGCAAACGGTATTTTCACCAACCTGGCGCGCAGCACAGCGCATGCACAACGTTGTACTTGACATCTGTCCACTTGGCGGTTCGAAAATACTCCGCTTCCATACGCAACTAGGTGACTAGTGGGGACTAAGTGATGCCGAGGTTCAGATATTATTAGCTAGAGTTGAAACATAGTGTACCAGTCAACATTCAGTGACAACCAATGCATAACTGTAGACAATTGTCATCAATAAAAGCCCAATCCCTAACCCCAATTTCACAGTCGCAGTGTACCATAGAGCTCCCAAGGACCCAATCACGAAGATCTTCTTCTCTTCCGTCGCCCACTTCAGTCGAATAGCTTGATCACTCGAAACTTGATGTCCGCCTCAAACGTGACACTGAAAAGGACGGTGAAACTCACGTGCACATTTGAAACTCATTCGCAGAACACATTTGTACGAAACAGCGCAGCAATACGTAACTGAACGAAAAGCAGCGACATATAACAATGTATTGCTTTCCGGAACAGCTACACCACACCGCCAGAGGCGGTATGTGAAGTCTTGCGGAACTGACATCGCAGCGCTCGAGCGCCTGAACGGCAAGCAAACTTCCCTGCACTGGCAGCCCGTACGCGTCTTCTGCGTGCAAATTTGAGCACCACAATACGTTGGGAGAGAAGAGGACCTTGGTAAGAGAGACGATGGATCGCGGTCGTTCCGACGCCGACGTTATGGAGGAAGTGCGTCGAAAGCTGTCTGAGTATCGTCGACAAAAGGCAGAGTTGGCGACAAGAAGACGCCCCACTGAGCCTACCTCCTCAACTGGCCCCGTTGCCGAGGAAGGAGAGGACGACACCGCGGAACGTCGGAGGGTTAGGTTTCGTGTTTCGATTTGATTGCGGATGATGCTGCTATTATATTGTCCACATGGCGATCTTGGTGGGTTACATGGGATAGATAGATACCTACCGATCATTTCTATAATTTTATACCACTGTCGGCGGCTTGTTGGCTTGTCTGGCGGGGCGGCTGAGCTCTGACAGGAGAAGTCAAGCCCTTCTTCCTTCTGGCCGTGTTCTGCATGATGCATGAATGTTCTTGCATGAACGGACGGAATGAAGGCCCACAAACCAACCAACAAATATTTTCCTGTGTTCCTAACGAGTAGTATCAGGTTTATCAATATTTACTTGCTCAAATAGCATCTAGATTTCTTTTCTAGGCCGCCGACCACACCCCAAGTTTGCCCTACAAAGCGCTCTCAAGTCTTCACCGGTTGCTCTCGCTTCTCGTCCATTACATCAGAAGAGCCGTCCTTCTTCCTCTCCGATTCGTGCCCTACTCAAGCGAGATTGGCGCCTTTCTCGGCGAACACTTCTGGCTTAAAACAACTCTCAAATTGCTCCTCTGGCTAGTCCTGTTGGTCGTCTCGATCAAGCTGAAGTTCGGCGAGTTGTTCGTGATCGTCTCCATTCTCTGGGTGATCCTTTCCAATCTGAGCGACGAGAAACGCCGGCCGGGCGAGCCCTCGGCCTACTCGGTCTTCAACCCGAACTGCGAGCGACTCACTGGGACCTTCACGGCCGAACAGTTCGACCAGTCTCTTAGGCACGGACTGAGGATGAGCTGACCAATCGGAGGAGCGGAGGAGAAAATGTGATAAGCTAGATCATACCCAGTCTGCGATGTGTATAATGTTACAGTGACTTCCCGTACTAGGGCAATCCCGTATTACAGCAGCGGGCAGGCAGAGCGTTGGAAGGGCCACTGCCGGCCTAAGCAGGAGGTGAATTAGATGGAGGAGTGTCCATCCCACTTACAGTTTGCACTAAAGCGCTCCGCGCGCCCTGAAGTCGGTCACCGGTCGCGTTAAGCCTAAGTTTCGACCCGCCAGACTGCGACGCCGACTCAGACTCTTGTGATACGTCTCCGGGCGCAGGGCGAGCCTAAGCATAGCCTGAATTCAAAGGAATATGCAGTTGCTAAAGACTAGCAAGGCATTCGATTTTAAGGAATGCGCTTAAAAGCAGCTTAAAGGAAGCAAACATTTATTCTCTTTTAATTATAAGCAACTGGGCTCGCGAAACAAATCCCGCGCTCGCGCCCACCGCCCCCTCCCGTCTGCGAGAATACGGGATTTCCCTAGGTCAATTAGTTAAATCCCGTATATTCGGGATTTCACTGGAACGTCCAGGGAATTGGTACTGGGTCATTCTGGCCACGCGGACATTATGGCCACACGGGTGCGTCATTCTGGCCACTGGTCATATTGGCCACACGCTGCGTCATTATGGCCACACGGGTGCGACATTCTGGCCACAAGCTGTGTCATATTGGCCACACGCCGCGTCATTATGGCCACACGTATTGGGAGCAACATTAACAGGGCTTCGTGTGTGTACTATTGACATTGTGTACAACCGCGCCGCAATCCGTAGAGCCAAGCTTCAAGCACAGGAGTAGCTTGGCGATGAACTGAATCCAAACAAGTCTACCCGTTTTACTAAACGATTCGTTCAGTGATTTTGTGGTGGACTCGTTGAGAAAGGCAGTCTTGTCGATTGTTCTTGAGGACAAATTGATCCTACTAAGTACCGGGTGTTTCGAAAGTCCAGCCCCCCATCCATAGCAAGCTGTGGAAAAGCTAGAAGGATGAAACTTGGAGATATGTTAGCCCAATGTGTTGACACATCTGACTCTAAATTTCAGCACCCTAGACACATTCACGATGGAATGGCAGCTCGAGACGCAAATTTGGTCAATTTCTGAGGACCCACTGGCTTGTAGCAGCCACAACTTGTGCGGTATCGCAGCTATTTTGATGCGACTTGCACTCCTGTGAAGAGAAGAAATGACACTTTCGAATGCTGTTTGAACGAATATCATAGCTTGTCGCACGCTCGAGTTCGAACGATTCAAATCTGGTTCGCAAGTCGCATCTCGGGGAGCCGCCAGCGGCTCCTGCTGCTGGGGCGCCACCACCACGAGGGCCAACGTTCGTGATTAATTTTGCGTTTCGAGCTGCCATTGCCGCGTGAATGGGTTTAGGGTGCTGAAATTTGGAGTCAGATGTGTCAACACATTGGGCTAACACATCTCCAAGTTTCATCCTTCTAGCTTTCCTACAACTTGCTGTGGATGGGGGGGCTGGACTTTCGAAACACCCGGTATTTGTACCAGCAAAAGTGATTTGTACAATTGATCCTAAGTACAGGGTTTTTTTTTTTTAGCTGACTGTGTCGGGACAACGCGCTCCGTACGCGCATTTTTAATGAAACTATAACCAACTTAAGTTTCATATGTAGGAAAGCTCGTGTTAAATTTTTACGGAAATTGGCCACTCGTAGCGACTAGACGATGCTCTGAAAGAAGGTCTAACTTTTACAGGAGCCGTCCTTCTGGCCGAAGTGAAGGACCAGGGCCAGGTCCTCCACTTCGGCCAGGAAGAACGGCTCCTAGTGAAAAGTAGACCTTCTTTCAAGCGGTGGCGTAGTCGCTACGAGTGACCAATTTCCGTGAAAATTTAACACGAGCTTTCCTACATATGGAACTTAAGTTGGTTCAAGTTTCATTAAAATCGATGCACCGGTACAGGAGTTATTCGAGTTCCCGACCAGTCACTTTAAAAAAAAACCCTGTATGTGTACCACCAATCTTGGGTACAAATTCATCCTAAGAATTTGTACCAGTAAATCATCAACAAAGGAGGAACAATAACAACTTGTTTCACTATTCCCAGGAACAAAACATTTTGTTAGGTACAATTGTTAGGTACAATTTGATCCCTGGAGCAATCGACGACTGATCTACATAAGAGGCGTAGATATTAACCAAGCTTCGTACAGTTGCACAGCGGTCTTTGTTCTACACTTGTGTTGTCGGTCAGACACTTGCCTATTCGGTCAGGACGAGTAGAACGCCAAACTGAAGTGGCTGTAGTAGTCTAACATGAATCGCCGACTACTTTTGGAGTCCACCTTGGATAGACAACACCGCCAACATTGCCAGCTGTCCAAAAGATGCCGAACGTCTCCCAATGCCCAGCAAACTCTGAGAATACACAACTATAGTGCCTACTCAATGTTGCGAACTGCAGTTGTAATTCACACCACTGTTTGGAGTTGTGATATCCGCGTTTGGCCAGAATGACACACCGTGTGGCCATAATGACGCAGCTTGTGGCCATAATGACGCACCGTTTGGCCATAATGACGCACTTGTGTGGCCATAATGTCCGTGTGGCCAGAATGACCGTGTGGCCAGAATGTCCGTGTGGCCAGAATGACACAGAATCAGGGAATTGTCGCATATACGGGATTTCCCTAAATACGGGAATTCCCGGTGACATATCTACCGCGCTCGTCAATGTGCCTTCATGCAAAAGGGTTTGCGAGGTCGAATCGAACGGTTGCGTTGTAACGTACGTAAGTGTTTTCTCTACTGTCTTGTTGAGCTTCCTGCCGCGTTTGAAGCCGTTACTTGAAGTTTTTGCTTCGAAACTGTAAGCCGGCTTGCAAAACGGAAAGTGGACCTACCTACACTGAGCAGACGTGCTCACGGTTTACACATTTGTATTCTGTAGTTAACTTCCAATTCCAACATTCTGAAACGGCGGGTTTCACCTCGCTCCAAATCGTGA
>JASAMZ010002123.1:0-14207 GCA_030248115.1 Linhomoeus sp. GSCO2_2 | reverse complement strand
GGAAACGACACGAATTGCTTCGGGCTTAATAACTCGCTTGTCTGACGTCGCTGGGTTGAGTTCGACACATCGACGGGTAGCCCTCGGACTGCTCTCGCCATCTGAGTGTTTAAAATTTAAATGCAGTTTTCAAAACTCGCGCGCTACAGTATCCCAAAGTGAGGTCCATTTTAAGACAAAATTTGACCGAAGCTAGTCAAATTGCATATGAAAGTAAAAGCGCTCAAAGCTCGTGAGCACGAATTCGACAACAAAAAGTTTCAAAAGTTTAAACAGAGAGCTACAGTAACCAAAACGCGTCGAAAACTGGAAACGACACGCTTGCTTCGGGCTTAATAACTCGCTTGTCTCAAGCGTCGCTGGGTTGAGTTCGACACATCGACGGGTAGCCCTCGGACTACTCTCGCGAACTGTGACGTCGAAATAATAACAAGTTTTAAAAATTGCGGGCTACAGTATACCGAAGTAATGTCCGCGAAAAGTCAAAACTTCATCGAACCTAGTCGAATCGCATATCAAAATGAAGCGCTCGAACTCCTGAGCAAGAATCCGACAACAAAAAGTTTCAAAAGGTCAACGAGAGGGCTACAGTAACCAAAACGCGATGAAAACTGCAGGTTTTGGTTTGTTATATCTTGGCACTCGTGCGTTGCAGAGCGGCGTTCTTGACATCGCTGAAGAGCTCACTGCAAGCCAACATCAAATCATGCTCACAATTAACCTGTAGTTTTGCGTTAGATTCCAGTGTCTTTTTTTAAATTTAGTCTGAAAAGATGATTTTCTTAGTGTCAAGAATTAAACCCGAGCGATACCAATGTTGCGTAGCAAGACCACTCCAAAAAGTGTAGTCGCGAGGAGAGTCAAAGACGCTGCACGAAACCGGAAAGGGCCTTGCTACAATCTCAGTAAAAATTCAAAGCTCAAAACCACTCCGCTTTTTAAAAGAGACTTGTTTCGCTCGGCCTCAGCCGAGCGAACCCTATCAAGAGCTCGGCGTGCGTTCGTTCGTTCGTACGTATGTCGCGCTCGCTTCGGGCATAATAACTCGCTCGTCCGACGTCGTAGGATGGAGTTTGAGACATCGTCGGGTAGCCCGCGGACTCCTCTCGCCATCTGAGTGTTCAAAACTGAAATAAGTTTTCAAAATCGCGCGCTACAGTATCCGGAAGTGGGGTCCATTTTAAGACAAAAGTTGATCGAACCTACTCAAATCGCATATCAAAGTGAAGCGCTCGAGCTCCTGAGCACGAATCCGACAACAAAAAGTTTCAAAAGTTTAAATAGAGAGCTACAGTAACCAAAACGCGTCGCAAACTGGAAACTACACGCTTGCTTCGGGCTTAATAACTCACCTGCCAGACGTCGCTGAGTTGAGTTCGATGCATCGTCGGGTAGCCCGCGGACTCCTCTCGCGAACTGTGACGTCGACATTATAACAAGTTTTAAAAATTGCGCGCTACAGTATCCCAAAGTAAGGTCCGCGAAAAGTCAAAACTTCATCAAACCTAGTCGAATCGCATATCAAAGTGAAGCGCTCGAGCTCGTGAGCACGAATCCGACAACAAAAAGTTTTAAAACTTTAACTAGAGAGCTACAGTAACCAAAACGCGTCGCAAACTGGAAACTACTCGCTTGCTTCGGGCTTAATAACTCACCTGCCAGACGTCGCTGAGTTGAGTTCGACACATCGACGAGTAGCCCTCGGACTTCTCTCGCGAACTGTGACGTCGACATAATAACAAGTTTTTAAAATTGCGCGCTACAGTATCCCAAAGTAAGGTCCGCGAAAGGTCAACACTTCATCGAACCTAGTGTAATCGCATATCAAAATGAAGCGCTCGACGTCATGAGCACGAATCCGACAACAAAGAGTTTCAAAAGTTTAAACAGAGGGCTACAGTAACAAAAACGCGATGAAAACTGCAGATTTTGGTTTGTTGTATCTTGGCACACGTGCGTTGCCGAGCGGCGGTCTTGACATCGCTGGAGAGATCACTGCAAGCCACGTCAAATCAAGCTCACAATTAACCTTAGTTTTGCGTTAGATTTCAGTGTCTTTTTTTAAATTCAGTCTGAAAAGATGATTTTCTCAGTGTAAAGAATTAAACCCGAGCGATACCAATGTTGCGTAGCAAGACCACTCAAAAAGTGTAGTCGCGAGGAGAGTCAAAGACGCTGCACGAAACCGGAAAGGGCCTTGCTACAATCTCAGTAAAAATTCAAAGCTCAAAACCACTCTGCTTTTTAAAAGAGACTTGTTGGAGACGGCAAAGCCGTGATCTTTGTCCAGGACTACGGCACTGGAGCGCGCGTGGAAAGCGCATTCGACGAGCAAGACGTGCTTTGCAGTCGACTGCACGGCTTCATCCCGATGATGGAGTACCTCAAGCGCTGCAACGACTTCCTGGAAAGCCCCTTCCGCCAATTTCTGATCGTTGTCGGCGCATGGACGCTGTGGCAGGTAGAACTTATATAACCTTCAAAAATTTTACAGTAATCGATCACATCGGATATGTAACAGGAAGTTGTAAATATGTGTAGTTCTAATGATCTTATCATGAGTGATCGTCTTCTTGGACGAGTTCTTCGCAGAGGAGGAAGAGGTGGCCCGCACTCTACTGGACCCGCAGGCTGACGTCACCACCATGGTCCACATTCAGCCCCTGCAGGTGGGAGGGCTGGACAACGACGATTTGTCCTTTTACGAGGGGAATCCTGAACCCTAAGCACGTGTTGCGTTGAGAGGAGGCGGAGGAGAGGAAGGGTGGGTGTAGTGGCAAAATTTGAACCTTGTTTAAAGTGATGAATTTTCATCAATTGCAACAATCACCAAATTGGTCACCCACGCAGCCCCAACCTCCTCTCTCTCCTCTCGTTCTTCTACTGTACTCCGCTTCGAAATGTGTGCATTTTGTCTCTGTTTCTATGTCACTCGTTCGAGTAACGAATGTCGTGATTACGTTCACTCGAAAGATTGTGTCGTGCAACATGCGAGCGACGTTTGTCGCGATATCTGCTTGCGATTGAATGTCACGCTTGAATTCAAACTTGGAATTGCAGTACAACTGCGTACCTGTTACAGTACACATTGATTCAAAACTTGACATTGCGTTGCAGACTGCGTAACTGTTACACTACACAACGATTCACACTTGATATTGCGGTGAAAACTGCGTATTTGCTACAGTACACGCCGAAGCGAACGAAACGCAATTGCTGC
Source organism: Linhomoeus sp. GSCO2_2 (assembly GCA_030248115.1). Classification (NCBI taxonomy): domain Eukaryota; kingdom Metazoa; phylum Nematoda; class Chromadorea; order Monhysterida; family Linhomoeidae; genus Linhomoeus; species Linhomoeus sp. GSCO2_2. The sequence goes on along the minus strand of JASAMZ010002123.1, from coordinate 10,987 downwards.
GGACGATCTGCTTTGTCAGATTGATGACCACAAATCGGCGGCGAATGGTGCGGCCACTTTTGTGCTGTCCGAGCCTCGCCGCGCTTTGCGCCGAGCTGTTCCTTCGCGCGTTGGGTGGGGTGGCACGCATCAATCTTATAGCAACCCCAAAAAGCGGGACGCGGCAAAAACTCGCTCGCCGCCGGGTAGCGGCGCCGACAAAGAAAGGGTCGTTTCGGAGGGAAGCGAAACGGCTTCTCCGCAGGGGACCGCCGTCTTCGGAACAATGGTAAAGTCGACGATTTTCGTTGGCGCGGAAGTTGGCAAATCGTAAATTCATCGCGTCCAGTCTCGATCGTCGACGCGCGGGAAGGCGAAACGGCAAAACGGGCGAATAGACATTTCACTAGGCGACGACGCGGCGAACACTTTTGCTAAACCCGTGGGCTTTCTGTAGCTATTTTCGTGCCTAGCGCGCGGCGGCGCCGCGGCTCGAACGAGTTACACAGCGCAGCGCAGCGCAAAACTTTTTCGACTCTGTTATCTCAGCACGGAGAACTTTTAAGCTTCCGAGCCTATCCGACCGCAGGGCTTCCACACACACACACACACACACAGTGACACAGATTTTGACCAGTAGTCAGCGACAGGGCTTCCACACAGTGACACGATTTTGACCAGTAGTCAGTGACAGGGCTTCCACACAGTGACACGATTTTGACCAGTAGTCAGCGACAGGGCTTCCACACAGTGACACGATTTTGACCAGTAGTCAGCGACAGGGCTTCCACACAGTGACACAGATTTTGACCAGTAGTCAGCGACAGGGCTTCCACACAGTGACACAGATTTTGACCAGTAGTCAGCGACAGGGCTTCCACACAGTGACACAGATTTTGACCAGTAGTCAGCGACAGGGCTTCCACACAGTGACACGATTTTGACCAGTAGTCAGCGACAGGGCTTCCACACAGTGACACGATTTTGACCAGTAGTCAGCGACAGGGCTTCCACACAGTGACACGATTTTGACCAGTAGTCAGCGACAGGGCTTCCACACAGTGACACAGATTTTGACCAGTAGTCAGCGACAGGGCTTCCACACAGTGACACAGATTTTGACCAGTAGTCAGCGACAGGGCTTCCACACAGTGACACGATTTTGACCAGTAGTCAGCGACAGGGCTTCCACACAGTGACACGATTTTTGGCCTCCGCCGCTTGGCGGGGTGCGGGCGGGGTTCCTTCGGGGCTGCGCTCGCTCGGCCCTGGGGCTTTTTTTTTGTGCTGGCGCGCGCGCGTGCTCGGGCTGTTTCGGCGGTGGGTTTCGCGTTCTTCTTTTTCTGAAAAATCCGACTTTCGCTGTGGCCGTTTGGTGTTTTTGGATTGTTGTGGCCTTTGGGTCCTTCGGGCCGGCATCGCCGGAACGGCTCGAGGTGGTCCGATGGGAGTACGGTAGAAAATTCGAAATTTTAAATTTTTTTCCGACATTTAAAAAATCATAACTCGAGTTTGCGACGGCGGATTCTTGCAAACTCTTCGATCCGGCCTAGACCATTGTGTGGCCTTTCGATAGAGACCAAAACCGCCGAGATCGGTCTTGCCGTTCGGGAGATCCGCGGTGACAAAAGTCCCGGGTCCCGAGCGGAAAATTAGGATTTTCGATTTTGAGTGGATTTTTCGATTGGAAAGCGTGCCTTTAGCGGCAAATTGACCATCGCATCGTGTTCCGCGTTAAAAGTTGGTCTAGAAGAAGTGTCTTGACCATTTCGAGGTACCGTACTACGGCCGCGCCGAATTTTTGAATCCCGGGGTCAAATTTTCGAAATTGAGGTTTCACTTGTTTCGGGGGTTTCCGACGGCGCTGAACACGAATCCGGTGTTTGTTTTGCGATTCGCGATGCCTTCACCCTGCTTTCGGCACCCGGCCGGCCAAAAATTGGCTCCCGGGGTCGAATTTTCAAAACTGCGTTGACAGTTGTATCTGGGCTTTCTGACGCCGCAGAACGCGAATCCGGCGCTTGTTTGGCGATTTGCGGTGCATTTAGGACGATTTTGGCCGAATACTCACGCTCTGTAAAATTTCGCGAAATTCCGAAAATACCGTCCGCCATTGATTTTGCTGCGCCTACAGTACGCCGTCCATATAAGACGCGCTGAGAAAGGCGTCTACGCACGCGCAATCGAACTGAGTTATAGGAGCGTTGTACTGTAGCACTACGGCGACCGACGCCGTCCACCCCCGCTCCGCGGGGGAGCCCCCGCTGTGTAGCGTAGATAAGGCGCGCCTGTACAAATTGGGGCGCCGCTGGCATTCTACATTGTGAGTGACTATAGACAGTCAGCGGTCAGTACAGCCTGCTCCAACGCGTCACTTGCGCCACATCGGCCTCTAAGTGTATGGCATCTGCTCAGGCCCATCCTGGGCTATAGACCCTAGTTCTACACTGAAAAATTGGGAACAAAAGAATTTAACGGGAATGCAACACTTGTTGGAGTTTCTGTGCCCCCGGCTGCTATAACAATCACGCGGAGTGCCTATCTGACACTCAAGGAGTGTCACGTATCACTTGTGACCAGTAGTCAGCGACAGGGCTTCCACACAGTGACACGATTTTGACCAGTAGTCAGCGACAGGGCTTCCACACAGTGACACGATTTTGACCAGTAGTCAGCGACAGGGCTTCCACACAGTGACACGATTTTGACCATTTGCACGGATGTATCGAGCATAGTCTGCCAAGTATTTAGCATAGTTTCAAATTAATAATTAACGAAGTTAGGGATATTTTCAAGGGTATTGTCAAAATTCCCAAATTTCGACAATTTCAGGCCCTAAGCCCAAAAGAATAGGGCGTCGTCCCATTTATGCCCTTTACAATAGGGCGTCGTCTCATTTATTCCCTTTACAATAGGGCGTCGTCCCATTTATACCCTTCAATAGGGCGTCGCCTCATTTAGTGTGCACCCTTTTTGGCCAATTTCGGCGATTTTGGCCATTTTGGGCCAAAGTAGGGTGTACGCGGCAGGCCATAACTAACGCTGTGGTGAACCGATTTAGCCGAAATTTGAAATGTGATATCAGGACACCTTGGGGTATAACTGGTGTAAAAATTATCAAAATCGCCCACCCTGTACAAAACCTCGAATTTTTCATGTGCGCCCCAAGCCAGTGCGTGTTGCGTGATTATGGCAAAACACGCACCGCGCCAACACACTCCGACAGGGGTATCCAATGATGCATAAACCATTTGGGTTTCCTGAAGCACTAAGTCTGCAGACTCAAATAACCTTCAGTCTCTGCCTTTCTTGAACAGACTATAGTGAAACCATACAGTATGTATAAGGCGTCAGTTAGTCATTCAAGAAGTTGGTGGCGCTTCGTGAGACACCAAATTTACTTAGGTTGCAAACTCGCAAAGCAGACTCTTTTGAAAGCGCCCGCTTTTCGGCACCGCTTTCTACCGAGCAGTAAAAGCGGATCTGCTTTGCCTGGTTTTGTTCAGGAAAAAATCATTTGACTCTAAGGTACCCTCATACTCCGCCGGCGAGCTGGTTGGCTAGGCGGTTCAGCAGGGTCCAGTTGCGGCAGTATGAGGGTACCTTAGAGTCAAATGATTTTTTCCTGAACAAAACCAGGCAAAGCAGATCCGCTTTTACTGCTCGGTAGAAAGCGGTGCCGAAAAGCGGGCGCTTTCAAAAGAGTCTGCTTTGCGAGTTTGCAACCTAAGTAAATTTGGTGTCTCACGAAGCGCCACCAACTTCTTGAATGACTAACTGACGCCTTATACATACTGTATGGTTTCACTATAGTCTGTTCAAGAAAGGCAGAGACTGAAGGTTATTTGAGTCTGCAGACTTAGTGCTTCAGGAAACCCAAATGGTTTATGCATCATTGGATACCCCTGTCGGAGTGTGTTGGCGCGGTGCGTGTTTTGCCATAATCACGCAACACGCACTGGCTTGGGGCGCACATGAAAAATTTGAGGTTTTGTACAGGGTGGGCGATTTTGATAATTTTTACACCAGTTATACCCCAAGGTGTCCTGATATCACATTTCAAATTTCGGCTAAATCGGTTCACCACAGCGTTAGTTATGGCCTGCCGCGTACACCCTACTTTGGCCCAAAATGGCCAAAATCGCCGAAATTGGCCAAAAAGGGTGCACTTTTTTAATAACTCAAGAAAGAAACGGCCAAATTTCTTCAAACTTTCTGTGTGTTAACTAGAATCAATTGTCTACACAATGGAACAAACCCCATCTTATTCGGTTGCGGCACGCTCGAATGCGACTCAATCAAAGAGACCCTTTTCGGCCAGCTGGACGGCCTCGATGCGCAATCGAGCTGAAAAGCGTCGTTTCGGCCAAAAGTAGGGTCTTTTTGATTGATTCGCATTCGAGCGTGTCACAACCGAATAAGATGGGGTTTGTTCCATTGTGTAGACAATTGATTCTAGTTAACACACAGAAAGTTTAAAGAAATTTGGCCGTTTCTTTCTTGAGTTATTAAAAAAGTGCACCCTTTTTGGCCGATTTCGGCGATTTTTACCATTTTGGGCCAAAGTAGGGTGTACGCGGCAGGCCATAACCAACGCTGTGGTGAACCGATTTTGCTGAAATTTGAAATGTGGTATCAGGACACCTTGGGGTATAACTGGTGTAAAAATTATCAAAATCGCCCACCCTGTACAAAACCTCGAATTTTTCATGTGCGCCCCAAACCAGTGCGTGTTGCGTGATTATGGCAAAACACGCACCGTGCCAACACACTCCGACAGGGGTATCCAACGATGCATACATCATTTGGGTTTCCCGAAGCACTAAGTCTGCAGACTCAAACAACGTTCAGTCTCTGCCTTTCTTGAACAGACTTTAGTGATGTCGTCAGTTATGTGAAAGTCTAGCCGTCGGCCGTTGGCCACCACAGGGACGATCTCCGTGTCCTGCAGGTCGAAAACCTGCCACCCATCCATGGGCTGGGTGCTGTTCAGGGCGCGCTCCAGCGCCAGCCTGTCGCTGCGCCAGTCGCAGAACGCGAGAGCCGTGTCTGGCCGACTCAGGAGGCGCTGAAAGTGTCAAAATACGCCGTACATTCACTGTTTCGCTCGAAGCGATCCGCTCATTCACCTGGAGCGCTGCAGGGAGAGCCGCCCTGCCCTGGGCGTCGAGGAAGTGGCGCAAGTCCACCAGCGCGCAGGGCCCCCCTCCCCCCCCCCCACAGCTCCACCTGAAACATCCTCGCGCAATCTACTCGCCAAGACCTCTTCTCTCCTACTGTCAGAGGAACGGAGCGCAAGCCGCAGGCGAGATTTGCGCGCAATCAAACGATTCACAAGTGGTCAATGGTAGGCATACATGGACTTGCAAGATTGCGCCGCTTCTGAGAACGATATCGCGGCGGTTACCCTAGGGCGCCTCGAAATTCTAGGAGCGCTAGTGCACAGTATCAATATAGGTACCGACCTGGAAGAGGCAGACGGAGCGGCCGGATCGCGGCTTCGGCACCTGCCGGCCCAGCAGACGGCGCCGTCGGCCCTCCCCCACAGCGGTTCCCGCCGGAAAGATGACGCCCTGGCCCTCCGTGTCGCAGAAGACCACGGAAGGCGCGCCCCAATCCAGATGGTCTCCATCTCTGAGACGACTGCCTCCAGTGCGCGATGGTCGCACACCACTCGGTAGTTGTCGACCCCGTCCCAGCCGACGGGGCCGTAGTGGTTGTACTCCGCCGCCAGCAGCTCCGTCAGCGGCTTCGGCGGCTCGTCGTCGGCTGGGACAGCGGCCGAGGCGGCGGCGGCGGGGACGGTGGAGACCGACTCGTCGGAGTCCGAGTCGTCGGAGGCGGCGGCCGCGAACCCGTCGCCGAAGACGAGGGCAGCGGCACCGCTCGAGGCGGAGGCGGAAGAAGCGGCACTGCTCGAGGCTCGCTGGCTCATTTCGTCGTCTCGCTAAAATGCGACTGCACATACACGAACGCGCCTCTCACCCGCCGGTCACCCACACACACACTTAGAACGCTCGGATAAGGTACTACTCGGCGCAGCGCGAGGAAGCGAGAGACTGAAGCGGCCGTCGGCGCTGCTGCAATGCGCTCTTAATCGGCGGAAAGTGCTTCGAGGGCACGGCGGCTCCACTTCTCACAATAGCGGGCGGATATCTGTCGAACGACTGCTCTGTGCTTCGAGGGGGGCGCTCAGTGAATGAACGCCATTCGGTCCGTTTTCGGAGGCGCTTGCATGGCGCGTCAGAAAAAGACGGCGCCGGCAAGTCGGCTCATAGTATCTCTCACTGCCTTCTCAACATCCCACTCAAAGCCTTTTTAAATCAACAACAGCAACAGCACATCCGGCTCCAATCACTCTTCATCGGCTCGCCTTTTCTTCGCCGCGCGCATCTCCTGCACACTGTACTCCAGGAGGAAGCATCGCTTGCGCTGAAGATACGGCCAAATCTGCTACATACATACCCAAACTGCGTAGGTACTGCAGGGGTCCCACGCTTGATGTTGTGGTGAATAACAGTTAACCGATCGAATTGATTGTTGGCCGGAGAAGATACCTTTGTGCGAAATTTCAATGGCTTCGGAGGAACCGTTAGTGGGCATATATGGACATCGTGGCAATCAAAACGCTCCCTATCAAATTTGTCGATCCGATTGATTGATGCCTCTATGGGGCCCACATTGGAATCATAGCGCTGTAGTAATGCCGATCACAACGAGAGCCGAAGAAGGCCAATAGTGCAACTCTGGGTAAACCTACATACATGGGCGATTTACGGCCGTAAGTCGGCTTTCTGACCAAAATCATCCCCGATCGGTTCACCACAGCACAAGTTATTCGCTGACAGACAGTAGGCGTGGGATACATACCATCAGGGGCGGATGCGCGCCGGTCGCGTGTTGCCCATCGGTTCGCGCCTGCGCAGCCAGCACGTGCACCTGCGACTCATCGTAGACCGTCTGCCACGACACGACCCCTTCGGCCTGGCTCTCGTCGAGACAGTCGCACACCTCCACGGCAGGCAGCTTCCGATCGTCAAACACGTACCATGGCCAGTCTGGCTCAAACGGAAGGTCGAGCGCCTCCGCCTGATGGAAGAGCGCCTGAACATAAGCATACATGCAATGCGCCAAAGACGGCGGCGGCGGCGGCGGCGCTTATTCCTCCAAGCGGTCCGGTCAGTGCGGACCCACGGCACCTTGAGAGTGGGTCTGTCGTGTGCTTAGGAATTCGTGCTATTTCGTCTTCCGGTTGCCCGATTGATTAAGTCGTGTTTGAGAAAACGCAGAGGAAATCGTGGATTTGCCTGTGACTCACTTGGTCAATGCAAACAGAAAGCAGAATTTGTGTTGTGTGGAAGTGGTGCCTCGACACTTCAAAAGTCGCTGCGCTCTCCGCCTTTGTTGAATTCTCCGCCGTTCACTACTCAGGAGTCAGGATACGGGCAACAGTCAATCACTGGCGACAACATGCACCTCACGAATAAATCCAAGACCAATTGCGGCGATACCCCACCAGAGATTGTCGACTAAATATCTAGCGGCACTTCACTATCCAGTGCACATTATCGCGCACACGCTCTCAAGTTTACACTGATGCCAACGTGGTGTCGCAGTTTTTAGACAAAGCTTGTTCAAACTGGCCGGCGTACATATGTATTAGAGTAGCAGTACCGGCGAAATAAAAGCGTCGCACACACATGTCACAAAACTCACATCACTTCTTGCTAGTCGTCGTCACCTATTTGCAGGCCTGACGCAAGGCGGCCAAGACAAACAGCGTCACACTTAGCAGAAACAGAAAACCACCAGCGGCTCCGATGTGCAGAAGGTAGTATTCGAGCACTGAATTCGGAGCAGGCTCAGTGGGTACGTCGCAAAACAAGGAGAAGTAGTGGCCTCGCTTTCGATGGCAGCCGTCTCCTTGGTCGCGAACTCGTGGATTTGAGTATCGTAGTGCGCGGCCTTCTTGGGATCGGCCTCATTCAGCCTAATGTGCTCGCGCTTATGGTCACTTTGAAATACTGGTATCGCTGTCGCATCTCACGTGCAAACAGGTGCGCTTTTAGATAAGGTTCGCAAATGAGTTTCCATCAGCAAAACTTCCTTCCACGCCACGGATTCGAACCGAGCAGGTATTGTAACACCGTGAAACAAACGCGAAGTGGACGGCGGCTGTCGAGCGAGACGAAAAGCCTGGAGCGGGCGCAGGGCTTTTCTCCGCGCGCGTCGAAGGCGCGCGCCTCGGCCGCTAGTAACACTGAATCCCTGTCATCGACGCTACCGTCGCTGAGGCTGAATTGCAAGATCCACCGATGCATACAGTTCTACCGTAAATACTCTGATTAGCCCCCTCCCCTTCTCCAACTTCAGCGACATGCCGTAGAAGGCAGAGGTGAAGAGAGAGGGGGGGGGGGGGGGGGGGATTGGCGTATTTACGGTTAGTTCTATGCACAAGGTGGTTAGTTCAATGCACAAGGTAACCCATTAAAAGTAAGTGCGGTAAAGAAACGTCTTGGGTTATCTTGATTTGGGTTGGGTTATCTAGATGTGTTATCTTGGGCGTGTAAGATCGGGTGCGTCGTGCATGTCGAAGATAGTCAGTCGCAAAGAGGTCAAAATAATGGAATAGTGGGTAACAACAGCGCGGACGCGCGAGGAAACGGATTAGTAAGCCAGAGAAAAGATGTCCGAGAAAGGACTTCAGTACAATTAGAGTTGGGACTAGGAAGATTTTTGGCGTTGATAAGACTCTTGCTAAGCAATCCTACGTTGTACAAGAAGTATACATAACAACATTTTGCAAGAACAACTTGCCAAACAAGTTGTTGAGCTCGTCACAGAGCCGCCGGGACGAGTACAGGTGTCAGAGGGTCCAGACGGAGCACAGGGAATATACTTCCATATCACAAAATTTTGGTGTCTGCAAACTCCTGTCCTCAGTTAGTCAATTAGAATGCACACATCAGAACACGAACTGTCACTACTATACATTCTGCATAAGCTAGGTACTGCTCCAGAAGAGAAGGATGAAAATGAGGATGATGACCATGATTAGCTCAACGATGACGAAATCAAGTTGCGGCTCTTGGTTTAACTTTTGCTCTACAATTTTGTCTTCTGCAGTCGAAATTTGCGCTTTTGAGTTACTGTGCCTACTAGATGCTAGACCATTGTCTCCATACGTGTAGCTGGGTGGGGGGGGGGGGTAAGCCCCCCCCCCCCCTGGCCGGAGGCGCCCCCCCCCCCCTCCAGGTACCCCCTCCCCTACTTCCCAAAAGGTACCTCCCCTACATTGTCAGTTGCTACATACATTGTTGCGGAGCCGTACTTACTGTATGTACGTGTCACTCAAAGAAATCGGTTGCAGGAGTTCGTTCAGCTTGTACTTAGGTAGCTGCGTTCGGCTTTCGTTGCGGCAAGAGTTCTTTCGCACTTTGTTGTGATTTCGTCACGTTGCGCGACACATGCAGATTTTGTTAGTCTGTAGTAATTTGCCATTGAGCGGTAAAGGAAGGGAGTATAATTGAACTTTGCTGCACCTCACGCGTGCATGCAGTACACCTTGCCATCTACTGATGGCAAACGGACTCTACCTGACAGCAAACGTTGCACGTCTTACGGCAAAAGTTCCCAGCTTGACGGCAAAAGTTCCAGCCCTTACGGCAAAAGTTCCCATCAAGATATACGGCAAACGGACCCTAGAATACGGCAGAAGTTCCCACTCTTACGGCAAACGGACCCTTACGGCAAAAGTTCACCCAATCATCAATTGTACAGGGTGAGTCACGGTACACATGTAAACCTACATGTTACATGGCACATGCACAATCGTAGGTGTTTGTCAGCCAATACGCGACCATCCAATTAAACAATTTGTGGAGCATGTACATACTACATACATGTACATGTACCTAACCTTATGTACCGGTATGTACGTAATGTACCCATGTGCCGTGTACCAGATACCTTAGTATTACGTAAATTAGATCGTATGGTTGGTAAAAATTCGTTCCAACTGGTCGCGCCGTAAACTACAAACCTAGTACATGTACAGAGTACAGACACTGCAATTGCAATTTCATAGTTCAATTGCATCTATGTAGGTATGTACGTACACTATGTATGCTTTTATGTGTATGTCTACATTACTATGCTACTACGTAGTATGTCTACATTACTTTGGCAATCAGTGAGGGCTTCTTGGAAGGAGGAGAGCCGTCCAGCGAAGACGACGAAGCGAGGTTGGTCGAAAACCCAGAAGCAGAAGCTGCCCCCCGCTTGGCCGCCGCCAAGGGTGATGGCAGTACCGGTACCTCCTTCTCCTCTTCCTTCTTCTCTTCCTCTCTCTTCTTCTCCTCCTCCGCCTTCTTCTCTTCCTCTCTCTCCCCCTCCTCCTCCTCTTCATAAAGATGCGGAGGAGTCGGAGCGATGTACAACGAAATACCCTTGCATGTAGTTTTGCATGAAGGTTTGTTGACTTAAGTCGGTGTCTAAATTCCACAATATTTCGCAAATATCGACTGCGCCAGTACATTCTGAGCACAGAAGGCACCACACGCAGTGATTGACGTTTGATTTCACGCCAAAAGCACTTTACAGTGTCACCATTCATGACAGAGTTGTCGTTGTGAGACTCCAAAGTGTAATCGCAGGCACTGTGTGCACTGGCAGGGACGCAGCATCAAACTGCTTTGGATCAATGTCAAATGTCTTTAGATCTATCTCAAAACTCCTATGGGCTAAATCCAAATGTCTGCGGGCTAAAGCCAAGTGTCTATTGTGTATTTGCAGGCACGGGAGCTGGTGCGAGCCTAAACGTAGGCACTGGCAGGGGCACAGTGTCAAATGGCTTGAGATCTATCTGAAATGTTATTTCGCGCCAAAAGCACTTTACAGTGTCACCATGCAGGACAGAGTTGTTGTGAGACTCCAAAGTGTATTCGCAGGCACTGTGTGCACTGGCAGGGGCGCAGCATCAAACTGCTTTGGATCAATGTCAAATGTC
>JASAMZ010002122.1:0-27719 GCA_030248115.1 Linhomoeus sp. GSCO2_2 | reverse complement strand
TACCCAGCAATACGTAACTGAACGAAGTAGATTACATAAGACTACGTATTGCTGAAGTGACGACGGCCGTCAGCGTTGGATCTTCGTGCCTTCCGGCCGCTTTCGTCTGCACCATGGCGGCTGTGGTGGGCGCAGGGCGCTTTAGCGCGCTGATGATGAACAGGAGGTGGGGCTTGGTCGGCGCCTGCCATGACGTTGGCGTGACAGCTGTGGTTGTTGAGGGCGAACTCCAGCTGGCGCTTCTGGTCACGCAGACGGCCGATCTCCTCCTCCTTCCTCGATTTTTCCTGCAGAAGCACCTGGACTTGCTGAAAGACAGAGGGAGCACTGTGCTGTAGGAAGCTGGTGACATTCACCAATTGGTCATCTCTGACTTTTCGTCCACCGGCGGTGCTGACACGTTTCTTGGCGCCTGGATTGCCTGCATTGGTCTGCTGGACTACGCCTCCGGGTCCAGTGGAGTAATTGACCACGCGGTGGTGTATGGCTGGGTTGTTCTGACTGGGCATCACGACGTTCTGTCCTCTCTTAATAGGAAATAATTGCCACGGAGGATCGCAGAGGTGCCAAGCTGTTAAGCCGGTCACTGGAGTTGGCCACAAATATGGAAGCTTTGTGGTCGTGGAACAGGTACAGAACAGGTTCAACCTCTGAAATTCGGGCTACACTCTTTCACTGCACTCCATTGATTCTATGGACTCCATGGATCAGACATGTCATTGTCTTTAAGGACAATTGTCTTAGACAATTTAACTCGGTTAAATTGTCCGACAAGACAAGACAATTTAGATTGTCCCGGGTTTTCGCAAAGACAAGACAAAGACAAGACAATCAGAGTGAGTAATTGAGACAAATAGGTAAATTGTCCTTAAATTGTCCTTAGATTGTCCTTTGTAGTATGGATCACAACATCCAGTGAGCCGCAATTTGGTGTTGCGGGGACTATTTATGGGACTCTGAGTGCAATAATCTATGGATTCGCCTAGTGTTGATTGTGAAATATTAGCTCCGAGTGGGAGAACATGACATGAACTCAGCACAAACACAACCCTCTCTGGGACAATTTAGGGACAATATAAGGACAATTCAAGGACAAGACAAGACAAAGACAAGGCAATTTAAGATATCGGATATAGGAGAAAGACAAGGACAAGACAATTTAATATTTGGGACCAAAGACAAAGACAAAGACAAGACAATTGGAAAAATTCTGGGACAATGGCATGTCTGCCATGGATTACGGTACTGTGTACTTTGTCGGCTTGTCCAGAAGAAAAACTTTGAACTTGAACTCTATCAGCTTTATACATTACGTCGTAAACATCCGGGTATATCACGGCGGCGGCGGTAGACGACAGGTCGAATGCCTGCTGGAAGAGGCTGTTGTAAGTGGTGGGTCGAATACCTGCTGGAAGAGGCTGTTGTAAGTGGTGGGTCGAATGCCTGCTGAAAGAGGCTGTTGTAAGTGGTGGGTCGAATGCCTGCTGGAAGAGGCTGTTGTAAGTGGTGGGTCGAATGCCTGCTGGAAGAGGCTGTTGTAAGTGGTGGGTCGAATGCCTGCTGGAAGAGGCTGTTGTAAGTGGTGGGTCGAATGCCTGCTGGAAGAGGCTGTTGTAAGTGGTGGGTCGAATGCCTGCTGGAAGAGGCTGTTGTAAGTGGTGGGTCGAATGCCTGCTGGAAGAGGCTGTTGCAAGTGGTGGGTCGAATGCCTGCTGGAAGAGGCTGTTGTAAGTGGTGGGTCGAATGCCTGCTGGAAGAGGCTGTTGTAAGTGGTGGGTCGAATGCCTGCTGGAAGAGGCTGTTGTAAGTGGTGGGTCGAATGCCTGCTGGAAGAGGCTGTTGTAAGTGGTGGGTCGAATGCCTGCTGGAAGAGGCTGTTGTAAGTGGTGGGTCGAATGCCTGCTGGAAGAGGCTGTTGTAAGTGGTGGGTCGAATGCCTGCTGGAAGAGGCTGTTGTAAGTGGTGGGTCGAATGCCTGCTGGAAGAGGCTGTTGTAAGTGGTGGGTCGAATGCCTGCTGGAAGAGGCTGTTGTAAGTGGTGGGTCGAATGCCTGCTGGAAGAGGCTGTTGTAAGTGGTGGGTCGAATGCCTGCTGGAAGAGGCTGTTGTAAGTGGTGGGTCGAATGCCTGCTGGAAGAGGCTGTTGTAAGTGGTGGGTCGAATGCCTGCTGGAAGAGGCTGTTGTAAGTGGTGGGTCGAATGCCTGCTGGAAGAGGCTGTTGTAAGTGGTGGGTCGAATGCCTGCTGGAAGAGGCTGTTGTAAGTGGTGGGTCGAATGCCTGCTGGAAGAGGCTGTTGTAAGTGGTGGGTCGAATGCCTGCTGGAAGAGGCTGTTGTGAGTGGTGGGTCGAATGCCTGCTGGAAGAGGCTGTTGTAAGTGGTGGGTCGAATGCCTGCTGGAAGAGGCTGTTGTAAGTGGTGGGTCGAATGCCTGCTGGAAGAGGCTGTTGTAAGTGGTGGTGTTGCCGCTATTGTTGGCATAGGGGCGAATCTGGTGGGAGGGGGATACTTCTGTTGCTGAGTGACAACTGTAGAGGAGCCATCCGAAGCGAAGCGTCGAGAACGACGACCAGCCGTGGGTGGCGATCGCGGGGGAAGCTTCCACCACATTAGAGCTGACTGGGTTTGCTGCTGGAAGCTCTGAGAAGCCGCCGAAACGGCTGCGCGGCAATGGGCCGTCGGGGAAACGGAAGAATCTGAGAATCGGCAACAACAACGCCGACGGCCAGATTTTAGAGCAATTTTCTAACTTTGCACGTAAACATTGGCAACAATAATAGCGCCTGGGTAGCAATACCCTACACCCCTTACCCATCAGGTCGCTCACCCCCTTCCCTCCCCCCCCCCCCCCCCCCAACTTCTCAATTCCTGGATTGCCACTGCAATGTAGCCAATGCACCTCGCACCCGCGATTGCTATGATGCAAGGCCAAAAGTGTGGTATATAAGGCGGCTGCATGACCAGTGCGGTGTGGTCGGACGCCAGTGCGCCGTGGCAAGAATCGCGGTGGCTGCTTGCTGCCTGCAGCAAGTGGCCGATGTAGGCACCACCTGGAGATTCCCCCTCCGGGGCGGCCAACCTCACATCGGATGCGTCGAGACGCACCAATGTGCAGAGCTGATTGCGATGGGTTCATGGCGCGCGCCCAGAGCCGGCCGTTGTTTTTTGCAGCTTCCCGATACATTTGCAACACGACTCATTGTCGCGATTTAGAACCTCCTCTTGACCACTGCAGCACTCGCTGTCGAAATAGTGCTTGGCTCCAACGCAGTAGTTCTGTTCTGGTCGTGCTATAATAAACATGTTCTTCCCAAATGCTGAGGCAGGTACTTAGAACCGATACTTTTACAAAGTGCTCGTGCCCATGGAACAGAGCACAGAAAACTGGCGACGATGTCATGTCATAGTCAACGGATGGGTCTGTGTTCTGTTTACCTACCTCGCTTGCCATTGAAAGCTCGGTTGAGCGTCCAATGCTGTCTCCAGTTTGCGCCAGGTCGTTATGCTGCGATTGTGTGTGCAAGTTTTGAGGGAAGTTAGAACACCGACGTTGGTGGAAACGGTAACACGCGCATGCGCACAACGAACGCGCCAAAACAACATCGATACGCACGACAAAGAGAGAATAGGTCGACATCTGCAACTCCCCAGATCACCCAATCACCGCTCTTTCGTTATTCGTTACTGTAGCCTGCTGTTGATGCAACCGAAGAGAACCAACCGCGGAGTTTCACCAGGGCAACGATTACGAGCGCATCACAGGTCCACGCCATAGATACCGCATTCCAGTTACGACACCGTCCGATTCAGCTTATGATGGATACGTCGCTTACCTACACGGCGGTCATCTCATTACAATGGTTGTACGGGAGAGAGCACGGTTAGAATAGGGATGTACAGTTGGCCACTTGGGAAGCAAGGGCGTCAGTAGACAGCACAGTGGTCCTTCCAATGGTCTGTCCATCAAAGTGTGACGAGTGATGCAGGGGGCTAGATGTCCTGCATGGGCGTCTCCAGGGCGGCGGCGGATGCTGCAGTGGTGGTGGGAGGCCACATCTGCGTGACAGAGGTGGTGCTGTTGTTGTTGTTGTTGTTGAAGTTTTTATAGTTGACTTCTCACGCACAGCGAACTCGCCGTAAACCTGCCGCAGAGCGGGAGGGTGAGTGGCAACTGTAAAGAAAACTCACAACGTTACTAGGAGAACAACTTGAGACTTTCGTTGCCCTCTCCTTTTCGGTAACATTTGCTCTTGGGCGACATAGCCAAGGAAATTGCCATAGCGCGCCGAAACGCGAGCAAATCCCTTTTGCAGCGGTGCCCGGAAATCCCTTTTGCAGCGTCTGCCCATCAAAGAGTGACGAGTGAGGCAGGGGGCTTGACGTCCTGCATGGGCGTCTCCAGGGCAGCGGCGGATGTCGCAGTGGTGGTGGGAGGCCACATCTGCGTGACAGAGGTGGTGCTGACGGGGGTCAGGCCTGTCTTGAGGCCCAGCAGACCCCCCACCGACTGACTCTCGAAGGAGGACATGAAGGGAGTCAGACCAGTGGATGGAGTGGAGATCGCGATGCCCGAGCCGCCTGAACGACAGCGACAAATATAAGCAAATGACCGAAAAACAGTCTCCAGAAATTTGCTTCCAATTAAATGGATTGAATGTGCCACTACAATAAACACTTTCATTCAGGGACGTAGCCTAATGCGTACACCACAGAATTGCAAGCAAGGAAGGAAGACTACCGAGTATCAAATCAACCGGCAATGCTAACTCTTCTATGGGCGCATTGAAACATTCTTTGGCAGAAAAGTTAACTATAGTATCTATCCACACAATACTATGCCAATCTCTGTCACTCCTAAGCTCCGAAGGGCAGGGTGTCAGGTCGTTTGTGGTCTAGGGCCGAGGCCGAAGAGGAAGGTGATGAAGTGACGCCGAGCCGACGGCCGTCAGCGTTGGATCTTAGTCTCTTCTGGCTGGCCGCCTTCGTCTGCACCATGGCGGCGGTGGTGGGCGCAGGGCGCTTCGCCGCCCTCTGATGATGAACAGGAGGCGGGAGGTTGTCGCCGCCTGCCACGACGTTGGCGTGACAGCTGTGGTTGTACCCGGCGCTTCTGGTTGCGCAGACGGCCGATCGACGGCAGACGCGAACTCCTTCGCGAGTTCTCCTGCAGCAGCTCCTGCACTTGCTGAAAGACAGAGAGATAGTGTGTCGAAAGTCGGGAACATTTGAGACACACCTGAAGCCTCTCCAGAAAGTGACAGGCGCTCACCCTGGCCAGTTCGTTCATCTGGTCGAGGCGACGCTGGCGACATCTGGCGGCCGCCTCCTTGTTGCGTTCACGGCGTTTCATCTTCTTCTAATACTCGGCCGTGTCTGGTTTGAAAACTATTGGGTGAGCTGTTCGTCGTTGTCACACAAAGTTGCTGTGCAAAGTTCGTTTTCACTCTTGGTACCACCGTCAATTGCTCGTCGCCTGAGAAGATACTATAGAAGCCTTTTGGCCTGGCGGTTTGGGAATCATTCGCAGCCTGTACTGAATAGTCGAGCATCGACGTTTTGTACACAGGTGTCATTTCTATGGCCATCCTGAAACATTTTCTCTAGAAGCAATTCCCGCCAACGCTAACTTCGATGCCGAGGGCGGTGGAGGATGCCTGTTTGCGTTAACGATTTTTCGATGCTCAACGTTCAGCGTTGAGATTCCAGTGCGGTTGCAACTGAAGTCGTTGTGCTGCATTTTTGTGTGCAAGTTTTGCGGATCATTAGAACACCAACGTTGATGGAAAGGGCAAAACACGCTCACGCGACAAAACAACACCGACACGCGCGACACAAGGAGAATAGGTCAACATCTGCAACTCCCCAGATCACCCAATCACCGCTCTTTCGTTATTCGTTACTGTAGCCTGCTGTTGATGCAACCGAAGAGAACCAACCGCGGAGTTTCACCAGGGCAACGATTACGAGCGCATCACAGGTCCACGCCATAGATACCGCATTCCAGTTACGACACCGTCCGATTCAGCTTATGATGAATACGTCACTTACCTACACGGCGGTCATCTCATTGCAATGGTTGTACGGGCAGAGAGCACGGGTCGAATAGGGATGTACGGTTGGCCACTTGGGAAGCAAGGGCGTCAGTAGACAGCACAGTGGTCCTTCCAATGGTCTGCCCATCAAAGAGTGACGAGTGAGGCAGGGGGCTTGACGTCCTGCATGGGCGTCTCCAGGGCAGCGGCGGATGTCGCAGTGGTGGTGGGAGGCCACATCTGCGTGACAGAGGTGGTGCTGACGGGGGTCAGGCCTGTCTTGAGCCCCAGCAGACCCCCCACCGACTGACTCTCGAAGGAGGACATGAAGGGAGTCAGACCGGTGGATGGAGTGGAGATCGCGATGCCCGAGCCGCCTGAATGGATGAGACAGAGATGAGCAATTGAGTGAAGAAGGTCTGCACGAACCGACAATGCAGAGTCGAGGTAACAAGTCAAAACATCTACGTGAATAAAATAACGGTCCATGCGAGCACAATCAGCATTCTATGCTCAAGTTGAAACATCTTCTGCAGCAACGTTAGGTAGGTACGTAAGTACGCACGTACGCGCACGCACGCACGCGCGCACGCACGCGCGTCGCGCGCACGCACGCACGGACGCACGCAACCAACCTCCGAAGGGCAGGGTGTCCGGTCGCTTTAGGTCTAGGGCTGAAGCTGAGGAGGAAGGTGTGGAAGTGACGACGGCCGTCAGCGTTGGATCTTCGTCTCTTCTGGCTGCCTTCGTCTGCACCATGGCAGCGGTGGTGGGCGCAGGGCGCTTCGCGGCGCGCTGATGATGAACAGGAAGCGGGGCGTAGCCACCGCCTGCCTTGGCGTGACAGCTGTGGTTGTTGAGGGCGAACTCCAGCTGGCGCTTCTGGTCGCGCAGACGGCCGATCTCCTCCTCCTTCCGCGAGTTCTCCTGCAGAAGCTCCTGCACTTGCTGAAAGATGGAGTGTTGGTGTTCAAGGGAAGCTGGGAACTCTTGAGACACATCTGAAGCTTCTCCAGATCATGATAGGGCCTCACCCTGGCCAGTTCGTTCATCTGGTCGAGGCGACGCTGGCGACACCTGGCGGCCGCCTCCTTGTTGCGTTCGCGGCGTTTCATCTTCTTCTGATACTCGGCCGTGTCCAGCTAGAGAGTAGTTACCGTCGATTTTGTCATTTCGAAAACGCGTTGCAACTCTTACCATCATCAATTCTTCGTCTCTGACTCTTCGTCCACCAGCGGTGCTACCGCGTTTCTTGGCACCTGGATTGCCAGCGTTGGTCTGCTGGACAACGCCTCCAGGTCCAGTGGAGTAGTTGACGACGCGGTGATAGATGGCGGGGTTGTTTTGACTGGGCATCACGACGTTCTGTCCACCCAAAGAATTGCTGTAGGAAATAGTTGCCACGGAGGATCGCAGAGGTGCCAAGCTGTTCAGCCAGTCGCTCGAGTTGGCTACGAAAGTTGGGGCGTTCTGAAACAAAAGTATGGAGCGGTAATCTGACATAGCACCTGCACGTCACGCAACGAACGCCGTTCATTCTGTCAACTTTATGTTACGTCACGCGCAGCAGTAACTCTATCAGCTTTTATCCAAAGGGTTATACGTTACGTCGTAAACATTCGGGTATCGCATGGCGGCGGCGGCCGACGACAGGTCGAATGCCTGCTGGAAGAGGCTGTTGTAAGTGGTGGAGGCGTTGCCGCTACTGTTGGCATAGGGGCGAATCTGGGTGGGAGGCGGATACTCCTGTTGCGGAGTGACAGCGGTCGAGGATCCATCCGAAGCGTCAGACGCCGCCGACGACGATGACGAGTAGTGAGTGACTATCGCAGGGGAAGCTTCAACCCCATTGGAACGCGACTGGGTCTGCTGCTGGAAGCTCTGAGGAGCGGCCGAGATGGCGGCGTGGCTTTGGGGCGTCGGCGGAGTCAGCAGGCCGGTGTCGTCGCCATCAGCCGCCGCGCCCGAAACAAGGTCATCGGCGGCGGGCCAGCCTCCTCCAGAAGCGCCGCCGTTACTATTCATCTTCTCGGCCTCTTCCCGGTCCGAAGTCGCGAATCAAGCGACGCGATTGTTGTACGACTGAGGAACCGTCGGCTACCGAGAGCGCGCCGCGGGGTTTGATGAATGGTTTCCCGGTGGCAGGCGGCGGCGCGTGTCCTATTCACCCTCGGCTCCTCTGAGAGGCTGACTGTATCACCCTCTCCTGTCCTCCCGTCTTGCAACTTTCTTCGATTGTTAGCCGGCCGAACGGTAGGCGCAGACGGGGTTTTTGACGCGGAGGAGACAGCGACGGGAGTCTAGGCCGCGAGGGCAAAAAACTCTCCTTCGCTGCTGGATAAGCGATGAAGTTTTTGGAGGGCCCCGACCGCAAGACAACGAGTCGAGACGGTCGGATGAGCTGGCGATTGTGTCAAGTCGAGAAGAGAGAGGGACGAAACGGCACCAGACGACAGACTCCACAAGTCCAAGAGGAGGGTCACTTCCTTTTTGAGGAGAAGACACAACTGCATCACGCGACGAGCACCGATCGTCAAGCGAAAGAAAGCCGTTCGCCAAACAGGCCCCCGCAAAAATTCCCTCCGCGCCCCATATTCGGCTCTCGAGCGAGAGCGCAAACACCGAGGCGGCAACTTCAAGAAGAACAAACGCTACACGACGAGCTCTCGCGGCGTCAAAATTTCAAGCGCTTTCGAAAGAAAGCTCAAAGGCCACCTCGCCGCGAGCCGGCGCCGCTTCTCCTGGATCTAGAGGCTTGACGTCCTCCAGCAAGCAACCCTCCAGAATGTCAACCGGCCAACTGGGATGTTCACCAAACGCTCAAGGTCGAGAGCGTCTTTCCGACTTTCGAACTTCAAGTGAAACGCCGTCCTATCTCTACCACCTATGTAGTAGGGTTATGTACAGGGTGTAACAGAGTTTCGGGCCGATTTATTTCTTGAATAACTCTTGCTAGGTTGCGAATTTTTGAGTGCGGTCTTTTGCATTAGTAAGACAACACTCTAGGAAATTATATGGCCTACATAGCGAATCTTCAGCGTACAGCACATTGGCGGTGCAAGCAGTACAAATTTCGTGCGTGTTTCCTAAGACTTACCCGGCGTCTCATGAGCCCAGTCCCCTCACCAGCAAGCTGTACTAAAGCTAGAAGAGTGAAACTTGAAGACATTGGAGCCTTAGGTGTTTGTAAGTCTGACACAAATTTTCAGCGTTCTAGACCCATGCGCGCGCGAATGCGGGCTTGAAACGCAACATTGTGCTGTTTGAACAAGGAAGGAGCGGAGAAATTGACTGATTTTGCGTTTTAACCCCGCATTCGCGTGTGGACGTGTCTAGGATGTTGAAAATTGGTTTTATAGTTGTAAACACATAAGGCTCCAACGTCTTCGAGTGTCAGTCTGCTAGCTTTAGTACAGCTTGCTGGCAAGGGGGACTGGGCTCATGAGACACCGGGCAAGTCTGAAGAAACAAGCTCGAAGTTTGTACTGCTTGCAACGCCAATGTGTTGTACGCTGAGGATTCGCTATGTAGGCCATATAATTTCCTAGAGTGTTGTCTTATTAATGCAGAAGACCGCACTCAAAAATTCGTAACCTAGCAAGAGTTATTCAACAAACAAATCGGCCCGAAACTCTGTTACACCCTGTACTATCTGGCAGCAACCCTGAGCGGCCGCCTATCTCGGACTGTGTCGCAACGACCGTCAGTGCAGCACAGCCTGCCTGCCTTCAGCCGAAGAGCGAGCACCAGAGGAAGGCGTGGGCCGTTCTCAGCATGCAAACAAGCGACCGGCGCCGCTTCTTGGCCCTATGAACGTCCGTTTCCGCCGCTTCTATCTGTGTAGGTACACGGGCGCGCTAGGCCGCGTGAAGCTAAACGAGCGGCCAGGAAGACAAACTCTCTGGCTTCTTCTTCGCCCTGCGTAGGCCGTCGTGTCGACTTCAGAACCTGACTACAAAATCGTGAAGTTACTTGGCTGCCCGCGCCATAAGGCGGCTTGGGATGGCACCAGATTATGCGCCATCAGTCGCAATCAATCGCATGGTTGGAGGACGAAATAAGCGTGACCGCATTTTGTTCAGACCTTCAGTCACAAGGCTGTCGTGAAGAGATAGCGAATCACTACCAGTTCTATTTACCACCCGTGAGCGAAAGATGTTTCAGAGCAGCCATAACCAAGTCCTAACACATTAGCTTGTAGTTACATCAGGGTCGTGAAGTAAGCAATTGTTTCTGGTTCAGCAGACACTTGATCGTAATCGTGCGCGTTGAACAAACTTTATCAAGCAAAGAAAGGGCTTAGGTAACCAACCAATGATTCTCGGACGATCGGGGTCTTTCGTCACTTCTTGCTCTTGCCAAACCACGAGGTTCCACTTCTCCCGGGCGCACGATAGAGTCGAGTTGTCAGCAGATGCGAGTTTCCACTCTAGAGAAGACTTGGGATGACTAAGCAACAACGCTCGACGCGACGCCTATCTTCTGATGCTGCACTGGTGCTGCTGTCACAAGACGACAAAGGCAGCGCGCAGTTGTCGGCCTGGCGTTCTTATACTTCGGCAAACTCTCCTGCCTGCAGTCGGCAAGGGGCGTACACGTCGCCCGAAAACTAGCGTGGGCGACCTTCCTTTATGCGAACTGCACACACACACGGACAACGAAGTGGGGTTGGGAGGTATCCAATGCTGCTGCACCCAGAGCACGAGCCCTTTTTACCGGCGCTGTTGTCAACATCTCACGAGACCCCCTTTCTGCGCAGGGAGCGCCCCCGCTGACTCAGCCCCTCGCCATCGAACGATCGATGAATCAGCGGTGTAAACAAGTCCGCCGGTTGGTCGACTCCCTCGGAAGCGGCCAATGAGCGCCGTCGCTCGCCGCGCAGCCAATCGACGCTGACGCGAGTGACGAATGCGATGAGAAATCGACTTCTGGCGTTCCGAAGGGAAGGCAGGAGCTAGCCTACGGTGTCCGCCGCGTCTTCGAAGAGAGAAACAAAACAGAGGCAACGCTCAATACTGACCGGTTGACTGCACTGTGCAGTTAATTGAAGACAGTTTGAAACATTCGCTTAAGGGTGGGCTTACGCCGTTGCACTGCAGACTGTCCAGAATGTGCGCTCGACTGTTTCTTGCACAAGTCATTCGTTCTCTTTTCAGTAAGGCAGTATCATATTCTAGAGCAGTGAGCATACATAAGTTCGCCACCCACACTGCTTATTATACACGTACCTACTGCACATGCTTTGAGCTACATATGTACAGGGTTTTTTAGGTGACCACATTTTGTTTTCGAATAACTTTTGCGAGTGGTAACCAAAATAAGTAAAACTTGGCACAAAGATAGACCTATAAATAAGGTTTTGCTACGAATTGATTTCGTCGAAATTGGTTGACCCGTTAGCAAACCGCGGCGCGTTCCGCAAGGGCACTCATTTGGCCGACCTCGGCGTCTTTGCCTCACTATAACTTGAGCCAGGTGAGAGATATTGAGACGCGGGTTGTACGGTTAGAAAGCCGAGAGAATAAGCTTTAATTTGGTGCTCAATACGGCTTGATTCATTTGCTCCTTGCCGAGAAAAACGCAATGCGATACGTTGACGGAAACGAAAATCGGCCCCGCGCCGCCGTGGCCAGCTTTTCCTCCACGTAGTGAGCTCGTTCCGCCCGATTTGGGTGAATTGTCGCTTGCCTATTCTTCCGCATAGGCCATTGTTTCTTGCCGTCAATGCGCCAAATGAAAGCTTATTTTCTCGGCTTTCTAACCGTACAACCCGCGTCTCAATATCTCTCACCTGGCTCAAGTTATAGTGAGGCAAAGACGCCGAGGTCGGCGAAACGAGTGCCCTTGCGGGACGCGCCGCGGTTTGCTAACGGGTCAACCAATTCCGACGAAATCGATTCGTAACAAAACCTTATTTATAGGTCTATCTTTGTGCCAAGTTTCACTTATTTTGGTTACCACTCGCAAAAGTTATTCGAAAACAAAATGTGGTCACCTAAAAAAAAACCCTGTATGTAGCTCTCTATTGACGCCTCCTAGATCAGACAAAAATACATCGCCGCACTCAGTTTCAACAGTCGTTCGGATGCCTAGCAACATTGCTTTTGCACATTGCACCCGACGCTCTTCACAATATCAAATTCGGCTCACTCATGAGCCGCAAGACGCGCGATCCCTTCCCATCTTGACGACGACACAAACGAAGTGACACTGGTGACAAACGTCGATATCTTTGCCGGTAAAACGGCTTTCCTAAACATGTCTGCACGGAAGTGTAGCTGCGCGTTCCTTCGCAACCCTGTTAATCTTCTTTTGCAATCCCTGTCCCCAGCGACCCCATGGTAGCAGGCTACGGCCAACTTTTGTAGAGCGGTAGAAACGCTTCTAAGAGCTCACGACACGCTACGCTCAATCGACTCGGCCGACTACGTGTTGAGTGCATCTTTCACCAAGCAGAGCGAACAATGATCGCACAAAGACGAGCTACGACTTCCTTACCCCATTTGAAAAGTGACGGCAGCTGTCCCCCTTTGTGACCGCAGATCTAGTCTATAGCCCCGACTTCGGAGTCTACGCAGAAGCGCTTTCTCCAAAGTCTGAGCAGAATAGGTACTTCTTACGTATCGAAACACAAGAAATGGCAAAGGCCACAGACACGCTTCTGAGTCCCCAGAGGGTCGTGCAACTGGGCAAGGACTACGCCACCGACTACAGCAAAGAGGGAGTGGTCAAGGCCCGGCAGTTGGGGAGGGTGGGCTACGTGGGAGCGAGGGACTTCTGCAGGGACTTCCGCACCTTCATGGTCAACCGCAGCGTGGTCGACTTTTCAATCGCAGTGGTCGTCGGCGCCGCCCTCACCGCCGCCATTCGCTCTTTCGTCAACGACATCGTCAGCCCTGTGGGTGGTCTGGTTGTGCGTGTGAGCCGGAGTGGCATCTTGGGGATTTTGACAGGGATTTGGCATGGAGAGTGAAAACTGAGCTTTCACTGGTCGATTGGATCACCACTGGCAATACACAACGCTATCACGTTCGAGTTGCGCACTGTATTGTGGCACACAAGAAACGCCGAACGATCACCGTTACAACCTACACAATGTCCTATGTAGAGCAACTGAAACGATTCTGATCCCCCTTCCCAACTCGGTCAGATTGTCTCTCTGGTCTTCGACGCTTCCTCACTGGAAGAGATGTTTCTGGTGCTGCGTCTTCCAACCAACGTGACTACCGCTATCAAGTTCCTCACTCGGGAGCAGGCCAAAGATGTGGGCGCCATCACGCTCAACTACGGCTGCTTCCTGCAGCGCATCGTCGACTTCCTCATGGTATGAGCTATGACATTCGATGAAGAACATACATGTGGACTTAAAGACGGTTAGTTGGGATACTGAGGCGCATCTGCACCGCTTGGTATTGCAGCAAAATTGTTTGGTATAATGACTGCCATAGGCAATTACTCCGTACTACAGGACGGCTTTCTACAATAGACGTTGCAACATCTGTCCATCAACCACTCCCAGCTTCTCTCAATAGGTCGCCTTCTTCGTCTACGTCTTCGTCCGCTGCGTCTTCTGGCTCTGGCACTACGAGGAGGCCAAGAGCACCGACTGGCCCTGTCCCAGGTGCCGGGAGCCCGTCAAGGCCGACGCCCTCGGCTGCCCACATTGCACAGTCGACTTCGGGGAGTACTCGAAACGACTGCAGGTCAACGTCACTTCGAGACCGCACGAGAAAGTGGAAGACGAGATCCTGGATCGCGTGTGAAGTGAAGGAAACGAATAGCGCAATGGGAATTGAAGCGGTTTCAGTGGCGAACCAAGTGGTGGTTGAGCGAGCGCAGAATACATTGAGAGATCTGGTCTCGATGAATCACCGCATCTGTCATGACTTTGCACTGACTGGCTGGCCGGAAACGATAAGCGCTGCCCTTTCGCTCCAACGTGCGAAAAACAACTGCGTACCTACTGCGCATGCAATGAGTGTTCGCTCTTCCGACCGCTGCGCAATGTTTGCGCCACCCCAGTGCGCATGTCTAATAACGCGCCCGTTCGTTCCAGTGCAGATAAAGCGACGCGTTCTTTTCGCAGCCGCATTGCGCTGTCGGCTGCCGCGATATAACGACAGGGAGACAGGGTGCGTCAGTCTTGAGCGCAGCCGTCTGTCCGAAGCATCGATCAATCGTTCTCTCTGGCAATAAGAACCGTGTGCGTACGTCTGTCGAAGCAGAGTACAAGCGAGTCGTGGTAAAGAACGGAGCGGAGGCTAGTCCCAGACCCCGCCGCTTTTGCACAGGCCAAGTCAAACACAGACTCAGCCTTTGCCCTCCTATAAATCTCATTCACTTCGCCCCCTCACACTCTATTTGCCCTCTTGGCGAATCGGCTGGGCAAACAGATTTCTTCACACCTGCGAAAGGCTGGCTTCTGTCTCTCCCCAACTTTCCATCATCCGAAGCTCTGCAGTCATGAGAAGGGAGAGTTCTGGTGGCGCTTCCAACCACAATTCCGTGGAACTGAAGCCTCTGACGGAGCGCGAGAACTCCAACGTCGCCTTCGCCGCCGTCAACAAGGTTGCGGAACTTGGGAGGGAAGGCGTCGAGTCAGTCAGCAAGCTTGGAAGGGAAGGGGTGGAGTCTGTGGGCAAGATGGGCAAGGACGGCGTCAAGGGGGTCACCACACTGGGGAAGGCTGGCGTCAAGGGGGCGAAGGGCTTCTGCGGCGACTTCCAGCGCTTCATGCTCAAGGGAAGTGTGGTGGACCTGGCCATAGGAATCATCGTGGGCGCCGCCTTCAGGGAGATCATCAACGCCTTCGTCGAGGACATCATGAGTCCAGTGAGTGACTCTTTTGCTAGATGAAGGAGGGCGGTACTTGCAGCCGTATGTAAAGTTATGTACTTCAGCAGTACAGGAGTATCTACAGTAGCGCAGCTCTATGTCTGTACTTCTACGAACAGTCTGGAGTGACTGCATGTCGAAGTCAAACTCAATACAACGCGTGAAACGCGGTTAGAGATTTTCTGCCAGTTGAACGGGTTCTGTGGTTGCTTTGAATGAGATAAGCCTGCTAGGATGGGAGTAGTGTTACGACGGTCCATACCGCACCGATTGCAGTTCGCTATCTGTGCATGGAGTATTTTATGGCCAAGTGTAATTACCTGTTGGCTGTACGTCTATATGTTTGGGTTGTAACGTTTCTAGCACTGATGCGCAGTGCTTATAGAGGGAGCAGGTGCTGGGGTGGGGGGGGGGGGGGGGGGGTAGGGGGATGAGGGGTGAGGACCCACGACCCACCTTGAGTGGTACGTATGCTGCGCGTGGCGAAGTCGAGCAGACCTGGCAGTGCTTCAGGTGCTGTCCCTGTTCCTGCCGGCCACCTCACTGAGCGAGCTCTTCTGGGTGATGCGTTGGCCCTCCAACGCCACCACGCTCATCTACTACCCCACCCGTCGGCAGGCCAAGCAGGCGGGCGCCGTCACCCTGAACTACGGCAACTTCTTCCAGAGAATAGTCGACTTCCTCATCGTCGCTTTTTGCGTCTACGTCTTCATTCGGTCTCTGTTCTGGCTCTGGCACCGCTACGAGGAGGCCAGCACCGACTGGCCCTGTCCCAGGTGCAGGGAACTGGTGAAAGAAGGCGCCACCAAGTGCCCGCACTGCTGCACGGACCCCATTGCGCCGCCGCCGCCCGCATCAGAGGAGGAGGTAGAACTCATGGTGGAGAAGGAGCCCAGATGCTGAGGGTCAGAGGACTTGTGGTGACTCACACTGTTACAACTGCTATTACTATCCCCGGTTTGGTTGAGTCAAAGCGCGGCGCTCGGTTGTTACTTACGGTGTTACTTATGCATTCAAACCAAAAGCAAGAGTTTTGTTCGTGGAAAGGTGCGCCCGAGTGATGTTGAGTGATGTCGAGATGTTCGGTGTCATGCCAGTGCAACCAAAGTTGTCAAATTGATTTGAAGTCCGTTGGCCATGTTAAAAACTACATTTACGTAATCTACTGTGCCTCTACAGTTAATCGCATGGGCAGAAAATCGCTTCACTGCCGCCGTTTGCCGTTTTCGACAGCACAGTAGGTGGTGTCTCCAAGCGTTTCATTAGCTGAAGAAATCCAGTTCCATTGCGTCACGGTTGTTTTTTTCTCAAAACAAATTTCGTAGGAAATTATTTTGAAAATTAGCTCCCGCCTAAACTGATTAACTCGGGGTAGGATTTCTTCTCCGGTGCCCTGGGCTACCAGCTCCTTCAGTTGGTGGGCAATATGTTTCTGATATGTTTCTGATATGGTATAGGTGCCGATATGTTTCTGAGAGATAAAATGATGGGCACCGAGCATACGACACTAGTGAAATGTCTCATGGCTACACCGCACGTTATAGAATGCTATCGGAACTACGTACCGGTAGGTACTTCTTTTTCTTTCGACACCACTCCCTACTCGGCCGACACCGTTTCTCGCATCTTGTACACGACACACGTTACCTTACGGGGTTTGCATCACGTAACAATTGTAAAAGTTGTATATGTGCAATTGTTGGTTCTATTGTGAGATTAACGAAAGCTCATCGGTAGCTCAACGGACGTCGAACAACTCAACTGGAAGTTTTGCTGTTCGTCTGTATGTGCCGTCTGTATTCTTGCTAATCGTCAGTGTTCACGTATTGGCGACAGATGTACTTGATTTGTAACATTTAGCTCTGATGCGCAGAACTTCTAGAGGGAGTATGTACATTCATATACGTACAATCCTCCTACAGCTTCTCTAGGGGTAGTGGCCCGCCTTGATTGACAATGTGTTAAACTTTCACAGAAATCGGCTGCCGTTTTGCACAAAGTGTAGGCCGACCAAATCGAAAACCCTATAATTGTTTCGACACTGCTTTGCTGCTCTTTGCACAAGTAGCTTACAATACGTGGTCTGTTTCATGCAGTTCGGTATATAGCAGCAGATGTGCAATTGCCCGCTCTGCTTTGTTATTAGATGAACGGCAAGCTCAACTCAACTACACCTGATAACTGAATGAGCAACAGGGGTGTATTATGATCGGCCAGTTTGTCAAGAACGGCGATACAGTGTACCAACTAGGCGTTCTCGCCCTCCACCAAGAGATACTGGTACTGTCTGGAGCCTACATAACTGGCTGAATAAACATAACAATAGAGCGCGCTTGTAAGTAGGCACACTTGGAATCACGGCCACTGGTAGGGTAGGTATGTAGACATGAATCACTGTCCTCGGACGAAAGAATCACCGAAATGGGACAATTTGGCGCGACCGACTTGGCGCGAGACAACTTGGCGCGAGACAACTTGGCGCGAGACAACTTGGCGCGAGACAACTTGGCGCGAGACAACTTGGCGCAACCCCTCAGCTGTCTTATTCTAAATGAGTTTAGACCAAATTACTGAATGATTCCGCACCCTCTTTTCCAGCATCCCTTCAAATGCTGTCGGCGCGGTTCTATAAGGGCGGCCCATAGAGTTATGTTAGGCTTAGAGCTTAGGCTCAGGCTCAGGCTTAGGTTTGGGCTCAGGCTGAGGCTTATTATCAGGCTCAGGCTAAGACTTGAACGTCCGTTTGGTTTCTGTGCATTTATTTGGTAAGGCACATAAGGCTTAGGCTTGCGCCAAGTTGTCCCGCGCCAAGTTAACGGTGCGCCAAGTTGTCTTGCGCCAAATTGGCCGCGCCAAGTCGGTCGCGCCAAGTTGGCTGCGCCAAATTGGGGTAGATCGCATCTGAAGTGCCATGGTCTCAGCACACATTGGTAATCATGGGGGAAGGAATGACAGAACGGCAGCTAAACAATGTTGGAAGCTACTCAAGTCTTTGTGATTCCCACCCTGTCGAGTTCTGCCTTCAGCGCCTCGATCTCGCCGCTTCTCCCGTCGAGATCTCGTCTCAAGCCCTCTGAAGCTTCAGCAGCTTCAGTTCTCTGCGACTGCGCAGTTTCCAACTCCTTCTGCGGCTCTTCGCACCGACGTTGGGCCTCTGACGACTCTTCAGTGGCCTAGTCGAGTTCATGATTACATTGACATGTGAATAGTTTGATTTCAGTTGAAAGGTTGGCGCAACTTTTGCCAGCCTCTCAGTCAGCTGTGAGCACTCGGTCGTCTTCTGGTCGAGCTCCAGCTTCAGACGGTCGGTGGTCTCGTGAATGGAACTCTGCAGCCTGCAAAATGTTGCCACGATTGAAAAAGAGCTATACTGTATGGGTTCACTCCGATGCACACAACGAGGAGGAGCTTAAGCGCGACAGAGTACCATCACGAACCTTAGCAAGTCGTCGCTCTTAGGCGCCGCTCCCAGCTGCTCCGTCAGCAGGCCTCATTAGCTTCCAAAATCTGTTAGCACTGACTCTGCGCTGATCAGTTGCAGTTGCTCGACCTTGATGTTGAGATGGCCTATTTCCCTCTCTTTCTCCTGTGTCAGGGTGTCCATCAGGGTCTGGGCGTGGACCAGCTCCTTCCGAAGCACGTCGACGTCGTCCTCGCTGGGTCTGAAGGGACCCTGACAATTAACTGACCACTACAAGCCCAGAGAACTGCACCGAGTGTGCTGAAGAACGTGCCGCGTTCTAATACTGAAGTCCCAGGTGCCTGCCAGACTTGGGTT
This sequence comes from Linhomoeus sp. GSCO2_2, assembly GCA_030248115.1. NCBI lineage: Eukaryota > Metazoa > Nematoda > Chromadorea > Monhysterida > Linhomoeidae > Linhomoeus > Linhomoeus sp. GSCO2_2. The sequence goes on along the minus strand of JASAMZ010002122.1, from coordinate 9,074 downwards.
TTTTTGGGCCATAGTGGGGGCCATGGCCCCTAGAATTTTGGACCGGGCCCCTAAGATTTTTGGTTAGGGGCCACGGTTTAACAGGGGTACCCCTGTTGCGACAACTCAAAATTGCCACTTTTACAGAAATTTGGGCCCATTTGGCCCCCAGGCCCCAAACGAAAAAAAAACCTAGCTGCCAGACGTTCTCTAGCCTGTCATTGACAACGAACGCAAACAGTAGTGCAAGTTACAAGGTAATGTTTCCAGTAACAGAGAAAGGGCGAACAACACGGGGGATCCATAATGGCTTAATGCCCTCTTCCTACAGAGAAAGACAACAGTTGTTTCGGTTGCCCACTTCTGGTCCAGCTGCTACTCCAGACTGGCCACGTATTGGTCGATGCGGGCGCATTCCCTCTCCAGGCCCTCCTTCGCCCCCTGGCACTGCTCCAGTTGGGGCTTCAGTAACTCCAGCTCCTTGGCCTGAACAACTCGGCTATGGTTGTGAATGGACTTGGCTCCACAACTGACTCACGCACCATTCCAGCCGACTGCTGCAATACGCGCTCCTTCTCCCTCTGGGCGATCTCCAGTGAGCGACTGGCCGCCGAGGTGCCCTTCTCCAGCTCCACCATACGTGTGGCCACTGAAAGCACCACTGACATCTGACATGTGAAAGCCAAACAGCTTCAAATGAACGCACCCATCGCCTTGCCGGCCTCCAACGCCTGGCTCTGCTGGAAGTAGTAGCCGATTTCGTCCTGTGAAGAATTTTTTGGGAATTGTGGGAAATTGTGAAACTGTATGATGAATTCCAAAGTCACAAGTCATCTACCGAGGGACGTTTCTCCGTGGACGCCGCAGAGATGGCGCCCGCCTGGAGCTTCTCCAGTTCCCTCTTCAACTCGACCGAGTACCACTTCTCCTCCTGAAGTGCAAAGGTGAACACAGTTATTCTGAACCCTGCGGAAGCTCGAATCAGAAATCGGAATAGTACTGATCAATTGTCAGGTGAAACACTTCTCCTTTCACTTTAGGCCGTCAGTAACTTCACCGTGAAGCGTTTCCGACTCCCACCAAAGCGCTAACCAAATTGGGCAATCAGCAACGTAACATTCGTGGTAGACTCATAGTACTGCCGTTGTGAAACTGATATGACAAGCCAGTCATCAGACAAGCCTAACCCATCTTGGAGGCCCATCAGCAATATCTGCTCAGAATGTTTATGACGCATGCGCACGGAGGCCGCTTCATTGGAAACACTACTGTCCACACTGCCCCCACTCCTTGGGTGGGCTGCGGTGAAGTGCGTTTGCACTGGGGGCATGTGAAGAGATCGCTGCTGCGACGCCGCCCCTGCTCCTCATTTGAAGCTTCAGTGGAGAATGTGGCACCCTAGTGTCGACTTCGTCTGAGGAGTCGGGGTTGGAGACTAGCTCAGAGGAGTCGTCTTTTTTCGCCCGGCCTCAGCCGGGCGACACCCTAGGAGAGCTCGGCGTGCGTGCGTACGTCCGTCCGTTCGTCCGTAACGCTCTCAGATCTCGGCGTTGGAAAGCCGTAGAGCGGAGATCTTGGGCTCTACTGATAGATCTCGACTCACTGATCATTCAGCTAAGAGGTTTCGAAATTCAAAAGTTTGAATTGCGCGCGCTACAGTACTCCGAAGGTCAAAACGCAAAACGGCTCTAGCTCGCTCGTGCTACGTCGTAGAGCAGCAATCGACACGTCAGGTGAAAGCTCTCGACGCGTTCTTTCATGCTAATGCAAAAGTTCTTTCAATTACGCAAACACGCACCGCAGAAAACGCCATTTTCGATATTTTTGCACTGAAACCGCTCTAACTCACTCACCTTGCGTCGTAGAGAGACGAAACGAGCCTATCGGGTAGTTCTCGACTCACTGATCATTCGTTCTCCCATTGGTCGAAACTCAAAATTTTGAATTTCGCGAGTTACAGTAACCCAAAGGTGCAAAACAGACAACCGATCTAACTCGCTCGTCTTACGTCGTAGAGCGGCAATCGCCACGTCAGGCGAAAGCTCTCGACGCGTTCTTTCATGTGGCAGCAAAACTTTTTTCAATTACGCAAACACGCACAAGAGAATGCGCCATCCTCGTGATTTTGGCACTAAAATAGTTCTAACTCGCTCACCATGCATCATAGAGATACGATCTCAAGGCCGTCGGAGAGGCCTCGACACCCTTATTATTTGTCTTCCCATTGATCGAAACTCAAAATTTAGAATTTCGCGAGTTACAGTAACCCGAATGTCAAAACACGCAAAACGGCTCTAACTCGCCCGTCTTACGTCGTAGATCGACAATCGACACGTCAAATAAAAGCTCTCGACGTGCGTTTTTATGCGATAGCAAAATAGTTTTTAATTACTAAAACCCGCACCGTGGAAGTCGGTTCGTGACGTGTTTCATTCATTCACTCACCACATCATACGGCTCTGAATATTTCTGTCACTTTTTAATACGGAGCTTAAAAGCGAGTATTTTCTCGCTCAAAAATAATGAATCCCGGGCGAATTCAATATTGCTTCGCAATACACTCTTGCGAAGAGAGAGAGTTCGTGAAGCGGAGCACAACGAAGGCGGAGCTCGCGAGGCGGGGCGATAAGAGCGGTAGATCCTCACACTTTCCGCGAAAAGATCAAAACTCAATACAATGTCAGTCAGAATACAATAGTCGAGTTTTTATAAACGAAGCTTGTTGGAGGGCGGTCTAGAGAAGAAATGTCGAGCAACGTTTGTGATTGCAACACGATGGCAATGCCAAGACGCGTTGCAAGCGGCCTAGGAATCAACAATCGAGATGTCTGGCCCCGATCGATTGATGTCAGTTCAATCACGGAATATCCATCAACGAGGTGAGAGAGACGCACCGCACATTCAATCACGACTTCATGAAAGACATCAGCAGTCAGCAGATGTCAGATGCTTCACACGTCGTCTAAGATATTCTTAGAAATCAACAAATGGTCACTGCAGCAGCTCGCAGCCAGCGCAACCACATCACAAACCTGTTGAGCCGCTTGAGCTTGACGCGAAGATTCTTGGCCCTGGGGCCGAGGAAGCTCGGCTGGTCCAAACGGGCCTGCTGCTGCTGCTGGGGCTGCTCCAGTCTTTCTGCGGCCTTCACCGCCGCCTCGCGTGGTTTGCGCAATGTCTTCACAATCCGGGATCTACATACCTCGACTTTACAAAGAGCACCGCACGGAAGATTGCTCTCGCTGAGTGAGAGCGGTACACACTACACCCTAATTCAAGAGAGAAAGAGCCAGGAATGGAATGCGAAAGTGGGACTGTCAATGATGACGACAGCAGCCCTCTCAGAGGGATGAATATGACGTAAAATTCAAACACTTCTTTTCCATGTTCCGGAGTAAAGTTTCGTTCTCGCTCTCCGCATTTTGCAGCTTCAACGGCCGGAATGACAGTTTCGACGGCGGTTAGAGTCATGACGACACAGACAGTGCGTATTGCGCATAGGAGGATGACGACTGCTCTGGCTCGCGATGCAGCGAGCACTGTCACACCTTGTTTTCAATGGACGAATCCGTGGTTTGCCCAACTTCGGCGGTGCTTTGCGCAGTGATTTCGGTAGGTGCGCACTGTTTTAGTTTCAATTTGAAAGCACCGTTATTAAAGTCGCCGACTGTTAACAAGTCAAATTATGGCCCCTTTGTGTAAATTTGTGTCAAATCTGTGTTTGTGCAGCACGATTCAATAAACCTCAATCGACTTCGACAGCAAAGTCCACTGCCCACAAACCGAGCAAATTGGTTTGAGCCCCGACGGACTCAACCCGATTTCGAAAATACCGCAGTGAATACGGTCTTCTTATGACATTTCAAATTCAAACTTCAGTGTCCTTTGTACTTTAACCAATCAGCGCAAAGTTTGAAGTTTGAATTTGAAACGAAGCTGCGAAGATGAAGTATCATTCGCCACTTGTGCAATTGTGGAGTTTTGTGCGAGTGAAAGTGAGCAATATTGTCTGCCTTCGTGGGGGAGTGCGTGAAGACCGTCTGCGAGAGTGAACATTGACATTGAGTCAGAGGTAGGTATTGCCTTCTCGGTTAGAATGTGACACCCGCGTTTGTCGAACGGCGGCGGACTTCAGCGCCAGGACGCGTTTTTGGCAACTTTGAAGATAATATGCAACTCGGCCGTCAGTCGGTGTACGAAGGCCGGTCGTGTGGCAAATTAAAGCTTATTCAAAAGCTTCTTACTTTACCTAGACGCAATTTACCGCACGACGGTCCGTTTAGGGCCCGAAACTGGTTGGGAAATATTTCGCCTGTTACTCAGTGTCGAAACGGCCATCTTCCACAAATGACTATGAATGCCAACGACACATCCTCGCAGCATGGATTACTCCAGTTTACCGCACGAGTTTGCGATAGAACGATTCAGTTGCGGCGCGTCAGAGACGTTCGCATCGTGAAGCCGATTTCAACTTTCCACAACTTGTATTTTTGGCACTCCTCCCCTCCAAAAGGGAGGAGTGCTATAGTGATGGTGCGGATTCTGTGTAAATTGGAACGCTCATAAGTCGGGCTAGACTTGGCCGATCGGAGCGAATTTTTTTTTATTCGATAGGTCTCTGGAAGGCGCAGGGTGGATCGAAGGTCTCGACTTCCTTCCGGAACCCGATTTTTGGCAAGTTGCCAAAAACCCGGTTTTTTGGCCTCTGGCGAACTTTGGACGCTTAGAATAGTGTTCCGGTAGAACGGAGCGAGACGAGCTTTGGGCCGAATATGTAAAAGACATTGGGCTATCCGATGGTAGGGGCGCCGTCGGGCTGGGTCCGGGCCTGCCCGGGCCGGGTAGCAAAAACCGGGTTTTTCGACCCAAAAGTAGGGTTTGGTTGAACGGTCGTAGCAAGTTGGTGGATTGCACATTGTGACTCATCTTCGCTTCATGCTACAGAGCTAAGATAGGTTGCGTGTCGCGTGGGGGTCCCTTAACAGCCGGGCTCTGGTGCCGCCCGGACTATGACCCCAAAGTTGGGTTCCGGGTCTCCGCGTAAATCTTCGGGCAAACGTAACTTTCGAAAGGGTACCCCTATCGAGATGGGACAACGACCGTTGGATAGCGCTCGACGAGCTCTACAACTTTGTAGTAGATCACTTCTTTCGTAGTAGTCCAATTTTCGGTAAAAATTTGAAAAATCGAATTTTGGGTCAAAATTCAAAAGTTCGTCGTTTCCCATTCTTTGCTGTGCGGGTCGATTTCGATGATAGCTAGTGAGTTTTTAGTACTTGTAAATATCTTTCGGGGAATAGAAGAACAGCTCTTGGTGCGGTCGTTTTCCAGGTGAAAATTCAAATTTTTTGATAAATTTTCGGTATTTTGGTGCAAAGTGGGGTCGGTTGAGGCATTTTGGTGTCAATTTCATTTTCACGTGATAGAGCATCTAAAGATACGCTGTTTGTGTTATGAACACTTTTTTCGTCCGACGCGTATTTTGGCGGGAAATTGGAATTCAAAATTTTGACTGCCCCGGTTGGGTGGGACACCCACTGTGTAGCTACTCGATTCCGGCTTTTCGGGGTCGTTGACCACGAATCTGGCAATAGTCGTTTACTTTGGAAACATTTGAAAATATTTTCAAGAATTAGTTTGAATTTGGAGTAATTTGCGATGCATTTTTGGCACTCCTCCCCTCCAAAAGGGAGGAGTGCTATAGTGATGGTGCGGATTCTGTGTAAATTCAAACGCTCATAAGTCGGGCTGGAGTTGGCCGATCGGGGCGAATTTTTTTTTTATTCGATAGGTCTCGGGATAGCGCAGGGTGGATCGAAGGTCTCGACTTCGGTCCGGGACCCGATTTTTGGCAAGTTGCCAAAAACTTGATTTTTCGGCCTCCGACGAACTTTGGGCGCTTAGAATAGTGTTCTGGTAGATCGGAGCGAGACGACCTTTGGGCCGAATATGTAAGAGACATTGGGCTATCCGATGGTGAGGACACCGTCGGGCTGGGTCCGGGTCTGCCCGGGCCGGGTAGCAAAAACCGGTTTTTTCGACCCAAAAGTAGGGTTTGCGGCACAAGTCATAAGTGTATTTTGCTATAACCAAATTTCACGGTTTTTGTGTCGACTAAGAGAGCTCAGATAGTCAATTCCGAAACCGTTTAGAGAAACCCGGTCAGATTTACCCCGAGCCGGGAAATTCACCCCAAAGTTGGGTCCCGGGTTTCCGGGTAAAACTTCGCGCTGGCATAACTCTTAATAGCGTGCTCGTAGCAAGATGGGATAAAGATCAGTCGATAGAGCTCGGCGAGCTCTATAACATTGTAGTAGATCACTTCTCTCTAAATGGCCAAATTTTGGGTGAAAAGTTGAAAAAATCGATTTTTGGTTAAAATTTCAAAATTCCACCTTTCCCATTTCTTGGTGTGCCAATCGATTACGTTGATGTTTGGCGAGTTTTTGGTGCTTAGGAATGTCTTTCCGGGAAACGAGAAAAGGTCCCAGCCGGAAACTGTTTTTTCGAGAAATTAAAAATTTTTCGGCAAATTTTTGGTAATTTGGTGCAAAGTGGGCCCCGTTGATACATTTTGGTGTCAATTCGACTTTCACGTGATAGAGCATCGAAGGATGCATAGTTTTTGTTAGAAACACTTTTTTCGTCCGACGCGTATTTTGGCGGAAAATTTGAATTCAAAATTTTTGCTGCCGGATTTGTCCAGAGCACCTACCGTGTAAGTACTCGATTCCGGCTTTTCGGGGACACTGATCACGAATTTGACGTTGTCTTTTCGTTTTGAGATGTGTGGGACCATTTTTTAAGAATTTGCATGCCACCATACGTGCCCTCAAGTGGAAAACCTGATTGTGTCAGTTCAGCTGAAGCTAGGTGTGCTGTATGTCAAATATGGGGTATTCGAGGGTCACAATTCCGAATTTGCTATTAATTTTGCGATCAGAATGGCCACCAAGCCTCACTGACATGTCTCGTTCATCAATGGGCAGCATAATTTAACTCCCAAAATTCTTCTGAAAGAGGGGAGGAGTGCCCCGAGGGGCTCTGCCCCCGTCTACTAATCTTGTCTACACAGCGCTCAAGGCTAATTTAGCTCGGCGTCCAACGGTACTAAATGGCAAACCCTACCTGACAATGTGTTCAACTTTTACAAAAATCGGTTGCGTTGCAGTTTTGCACAGTGTAGGCCGTCCAAATCCATAACCCTATAATTGTTTCGACACAGATTTTGGCACTCCGCTTTGCAAAAGCAGGAGCGCTGTAGGGGGTGTCGGATTGAACAGAATCATCTTGCCAGTTTTTCTCGCGCTACACAAATGTAGCAGCAGGCAATCGCCCACTCTGCTTTGTTATTGGATGAACGACAAGCTCAACTGTGGCACACCTGATAACTGAACGAGCAACAGGGGTATATTTTGATCGGCTGGTTCTTAAGAACGGCGATACAGTGTACCAAGTAGGCGTTCTCGCCCTCCACCAAGAGATACAGGTACTGTCTGGAGCCTACATGACTGGCTGAATAAACATAACAATAGAGCACGCTTGTAAGTAGGCACACTTGGAATCACGGCCACTGGTAGGGTAGGTAGACATGAATCACTGTCCTCGGACGAAAGAATCACCGCGTCTCTTCTCTAAGTGAGTGATTGCGTATGCCTCTCACCATCAGGGCTATCAGTGTCAGGGGGCTATCTGGCGTTGAGCTCTAGGTGGCAGGAGTCGCAGAGGCGTACGGAGTGCTTCCAGCTGGCCAGCTTGCCCTTCTTCAGGGAGCACTCGTTGCAGAAGATGAGGCCGCAGTGCCTGCAGTGGTGCTTCCTCACCGTCAGGGAGAAGAGCTTGCCGCAGGCCGTGCAGTTGAAGGCGTCCGCGTCGTCGGCCCACTTCCGGCCAAAGTACTTGCTCACGTCGATCTGTTGGAATAGTAGAGTGCTTTCTACAATCACCTTCAACCAGATTTAGCCCCTCTGATGATCCACAGGCGAAACATCGCTTCACTGCACAAGAAACGACTGAGCCAGCCATTCAGTGCCATTATGACTTCTACAAACCACCTTCAACCACACCTAAACCGTCCGATCATCCATCCGCAGGTGAAACATTGCCTATCCACTGCATAAGGAAGCCAGAGCCTCTGAATCACTATGGCACAGAAACTCATCGATTACAACTGCCTGGTACAACATTCGGTCCACCTGATAATTCACAGATGAAACCTACCTCAACGACCGACACGATTAGAACCACCAATCAACGCCTCACAAGCACACTTCAATTCAAAAGCACACACGCACAAGTCAGCCAAAGCAAGCAGGCACCTGCAGCGACTGGTTCTCCCTTCCCAGCTCGTGCATGGCGGCGAGTGCGTCGTCGAACTTCTTCTTCGCCTCCTGACCCTTGTCCCTCTCGAACTCCAGGTCGTTCTCCGTCCTCAGACAGCGCTCCAGCAGACCCCTGCGCTCCTCTGACCATGACGTGCGCTGACTCTCCAGCTCTGAGGTGGGATTGAAAGGATGGGATGGAACCAAGCCATGACCGTCGTACTGGTGAACTCAGCTTCCTCTGTGGTATTAGGCAATCCGTGGTACATCTAACGACTTGTTGCGCAGCGTCTATGGAAAGGGCCACAGGCTGCTGCATTTTCATTTAGTTAGGGAGGTATGTACATACCTACTGCATAGAAACAGATCGGTGTGAGTCATTCAGGTGCTTCCACTCTTACCCGCCCTCTCCTTGAGCACGGTCTCCTTCTCCTCAGCCAAGGCCCTGGCCATCTCCCTCTCAGACTTGAGCTCACTCTGCAGGGCCAGATTGGCCTCCGTCACACTCGACAGCTCCTCCGCCAACTCACTCGCCCTCTCCGCCTCAGACTGCTCCGCCTCCGCCCTCTTCGACTCCGACTGCTCCTGAGAGAGTGGAAACCTTGTTCAAATTTTGAATTTGCATTTTACGGTACCTAATTTGAATTCAACTTTTTGAAATTGAAATTATGAAAAACCAATGAGAGGCAGAAGACGGCAAAGGACGAAGGAAATAGTCACAACCGCTCAAAACAATGTCGAATCGCCAGAAACCAACCAAGCCGTATTAGTCTC
>JASAMZ010002119.1:0-16111 GCA_030248115.1 Linhomoeus sp. GSCO2_2 | reverse complement strand
CCAAGGTACGTATATTGCGAACAAAATTTCTCGAACCTCAAATCAGCAGCAGGGGTGACCATAGAAACTGATTTAGTTTCAGTTTCAGTTTCAGTATCAGTACCAGTTTTCATTTTAGTTTCAGTTTCAGTTTCACTTTCAGTAAAGAAATTTCTTGAGTTTCAGTTTCAGTTACTGAAACTGAGTTTCAGTATTAAGTACGCTGCTCGCGGCTCTAAAGCGTACGTGCAATCTTGCATGGGTGCGTTGCTGCGTTGCTGATTATCATAAATAAGGTGCATTTCAAGTTACTTCGTCATTGTCAGTCAAACAAAGTGCCAAATCAACCTAAGATGAGCCAAACATACACCTCAAACACTGAAACTGAAACTGAAACTAGTTTCAGTAGTGCGTACTGAAACTAGTTTCAGTATTGCACTAATACTGATTCCTTTTGTGGAGTTTCAGTTTCAGTTTCAGTTTAAATATGGCTCATCATTTTAGTTTCAGTTTCAGTTTCAGCTTCAGTATATTTATAGAAACTGAAACTGAAACCAGTTTCAGTTTCTATGGTCACCCCTGATCAGCAGTCAAATACAGCGCGAGCGCTCCACCAAAGCGGCAAATATCAAAGCGACTGGACGTAAACTGTGAATCAGTAATCACTAAGTATCACGTCAGCGCTTGTGGCGGCACAGGCCGCTCGTGCGGCAATGGCACTGGGGGGCGAGCGGCAGCGGGCCGGCTTCGGCGGCGGCGTCCTCTGGGCGACGGCGGCGACCCGACCTGAGAGAGAGGGAGGGAGAGAGGGAGAGAGTCGCGTTGCAAGCGCACTTGGGAACTGTTCATCATCATCTTCGGCGTCGGAACCCACTGGACGACGGCGATGACGACGCCGAGACCGACGCCGCTGACGATGACGGCGACGCAGAAGACGACGCCGGCCGCCGCCAGCAGATAGGCGAGGGCGACGAACAGGACCGCCACCAACCAGGCCGACATCTTCATATTCTCTTCAGCGCAGCAGCGAGACGCGTGGCCAGTTTGACTTGCGATTACAGTTTCCAGTTTCCTACAGTTTCATCGCTAAAATCGAACTGAAGTGAATGCATATGCAGATAACCTCGCCGCCACACCTAATTCACATGGCCACGCTTCTCCACAATCTTCCTTCCTACTACCTACTTCCTTATGCTTCAAGTAGAAAGTGTACCCTCCAAAGCATGCAAAGAAACGCCCCGTCAACATCGCCTGTTGGATATGCGAGGAATGCGAACATTCGAGTTGTCTAAGTATGTATGCTCCACATCTGTCTAGCTTGTACTGTATGCTATACATACAGCCTGTCATCTCTGCGCAATTCTGATGCAAGCACACACGCGTACCGAGCAGCACCCATACCATTAATTCTCCACTAGACAGGCCTCCTCGCTGATGGCGAACAATGGGTGAAGAGAAGAGAGGGATGGGAATACTGCAAAGTATTGGAGAATACTGTAAAGTGGGAAAAGTTCGGACAATTCGGACAGTACCCCTTTGCCCGTACTTTTCTCATGTCCGATTAGGCAATTTTACATACAGTACATTGCTATATGTAAGCCCTTTTACCATGCCCGAATAAGGATTTACCCTATGGTCTTTGACCGAACATTCCTCTCTCCGAACTTTTTATACTCCACAAACAAGCTGTGTGTGTAAAAAGTTCAACCTATACTTTGCGTCTGTCAAATCTTGGTGAACAGTATAGTGAATTTCATTCGCATAATTAGCCGCATCTAGCGAAGGTATCTTGAAAACGTGTACCACAATGCAAATGTAGCTTTTACCACGATACGGTTGTCTGTACAACTGATCTAAAGCTCAGTGATATCGCCGCGTTCGCTATATGGTACCGGCATGATACGACGCCGTTCATCTGAAGTTTTATACCTGTAGGAATACGCCACATCGAACAAAAAAAATTTCCCACCGTTTGGTGCAGTCGTTCTCTACCTGGAATCGCGTTTGGTGTACGTATTTCTGCGTTAAAACGCTTTTGTCAATTTGTAGAATTTTGGCAAATTGTGGCGTATTTCTATAAAATTCCACAATTGCAAACAATTTCTTTTGTGTTACAAATTATCCGCGGTCTATGCTCTTTCGATTTCTGAAGAAATTTCGCCGTTAGTCCATCAGGCGACAAAATCGATTTTCGACTTTTTTATATTTTAATTGTAAATATCTCTAAATTGCAGTATTTCAAAGCTGTAGAACCATGTCACAAATTCTTACTGGCTTACGACCTTTCAATTTCTGCATTCATATTCGTCAATAAATGACGTTCTATTTTTGTCAATTTATGAAATTTTGACAAATAATTGCGTATTTCTATGAAATTCCGCATATGCAAAAAATTTCTTTTGTGTTACAAATTGTCCACGGCCTATGTTCTTTCCATGTCTGAAGAAATTTCGCCGCTAGCTCATCAGGCGAAAAAGTCGATTTTCGATATTTTCATATTTTAATTGTGAATATCTCCAAATTGCAATTTTTCAAAACAGTGTGGTCCGGTCGTTCTTCATCAGGAATTCCCCTTGGCGTACGACTTCTACGTTAACATTCATGGAAAACCAAAGCTTTGGCGATTTATAACGTCTTGACATTTCTGTCAAGATTTGATCATTTCTGTCAAATTTAGTACTCGCAAAAATGTCTTGTATGCCACTAATTATCCGCAGTCTCTGCGCTTGCCATTTCTGAAGAAATTTCGCTGCTAGCCCATCAGACGAAAATGTCGATTTTGACATCTTTGTGAATTTAATTCTAAATATCTCGAAATTGCAATTTATTAAAACTGTAAAGCTATGTCTCAAATTCTTATTGACTTACGACCTTACCATTTCTGCATTCACATTCGTCAATAAATGACGTTATATTTTTGTTAATTTGGAGAATTTTTGACAAATAATCGCGTATTTCAACTAAATTCCACATTTGCAAAAAATTTCTGTTTTGTTACAAATTATCTGCTGTCTATGCCCTTTCCATTTCCGAAGAAATTTCGCCGCTAGCCCATCAAACGAAAATGTCGATTTTGACATTTTTTTCATTTTAATTCTAAATATCTCAAATTGGCAATTTACGAAAACTGTGAAACTATGTCACAAATTCTTATTGACATACGGCCTTACTATTTCTGCATTCAAATTCGTCAATAAATGACGTTCTATTTTTGTCAATTTGTGTAATTTTGACAAATAATCGCGTATTTCTATTAAATTCCACATTTACAAAAAATTTCTTTTGTGTTACAAATTATCCGCTGTCTATGCCCTTTCCATTTCCGAAGAAATTTCGCCGCTAGCCCATCAAACGAAAATGACGATTTTGACATTTTTTCATTTTAATTCTAAATATCTCAAAATTGCAATTTACGAAAACTGTAAAACTATGTCACAAATTCTTATTGACATACGGCCTTACTATTTCTGCCTTCAAATTCGTCAATAAATGACGTTCTATTTTTGTCAATTTGTGTAATTTTGACAAATAATCGCGTATTTCTATTAAATTCCACATTTACAAAAAATTTCTTTTTTGTTACAAATTATCCTCTGTCTACGCCCTTTCCATTTCTGAAGAAATTTCAATTCTAGCTCATCAGGCGAAAAAGTCGATTTTCGACATTTTGGAATTTTAATTGCGAATATCTCGAAAATGCGAAATTAGCAACACAAACGGACATCGGATCCGTACTCAGCGACCTCGACTCTACTTGACCACATATGCCACATATCTTACTTCGGTGCCACGGACGGACACACACACACACACACACACAGACAGACAGACATTGTCATCCGTATATATACACCTCGCCGCGCTGAGGCGCGGCGAAAAAAGTGTGGAGTATAAAAAAAAATAGCGTTTGTGCGCCAAACGCAGTAATTTGGACCGGACAGGGTTCGCGCGTGCAGCGGCCGATTTGCAAACGGTCTTTTGCGTTGGGTAGGCCTAGTGGGTGGGCAGGGTGGACACCAAACGGGGTCACGCTCCGGTAGCCCGTTGGCGGGAAATTCAAAAATTTACATTTTCAAAGTACTGTGCGGGCTAGGTAGCAGCTAGAGCGGCGAGACCGCTTTTGGTGCTCCTACCCAGATGTCCTCTATCGAATGAGCCTTGAACGGAGAAAATCGGGCGAAACACAAAAAAGTTATTTTCCCGCAACTTTTTTGACTCCGGGGTTGAAAATTGCAATTTTCGCGTTTCGGCGTCTGTAGCTCTCGAATGCGTTGCCAACTCGTTCCAAAGGTGGTTTCAAAGATTCTGCGCTTAAATCTGGCCCAGAAAAGTATTTTTGAAAAATTTTCGGGGTTACAGTATCCCTGCCGCGTCGGTTTGAACTTTGGGCGTCGGGTCGACTTTGGCAATATTATGCTCGATTTCGGGGTTTTGGGGGTCGCTGATTACGAATTTGGCATTCGTTTATCGTTTAGACAATGTTTGAACATAGATGTGACGAATTTGCATGCTACTGTACCCTAAGTGCAGAATTTCAGTTCCCGGAGTCCATAGGAAACTAGGGGTGTTGTATGTCAAATCTGGGGTATTTTGGGATGTACCTAGATCACGAATTCAGCATTGCTTTTGCGATTGGGGGTGTCAGGAGGCCACAACAGCAGAGGAGTCACCGTGCGTAGGAGTTCAAATTTGTGGAGTAAACTGCGTTGACTTGCCTGGTTCCCATTCAGAGTATACGGCAAACGCTCGCTCTAGTGCAGTTGCAACTGTTACTAATATGTAGCTCTCGCGTCGGGTTTTTGACGACTGATGATAAACAGTGCAGTGTTGTTGTAAGATGCAGTAACATCAATCCCGAATCGAGAATACCATGTAAAGCCCCAGCGGATGTCTACTGCTATCGAACGGCATCTTCTTTTATGGACAATTTTGCCATATCTTCGAACTGGTGTAGAATTTGCATGCAGAAGCAACATGATAACGCGCACGTCTGTTGCATCCAGCGTTCGTCTAGACTCCCAGTAAATCACCGCTGTCTGTTGCGTCGCGTCGCGTCGCCGTCCGTAGTACGACTCTCCAATGTCTAAACGGACACCCGACACCCCTGTTGGCCGCGACCGTCATAAGTCCGTGCGTCTATGCGCGCGCAGAGAGTGCGTTTGCCCTCACTGCGGCGGAATGTTCTCTTACTTTTACAACGCCGTCGCAATGCATCAATCGCGAGCGTGGACGGGAAAAGGCCCATAATTCGGTTAGGAGCCTGCGAGTCTGACGTTCCCACAGCGCCGCCGCTCCTTCTTGACACGCTCGCGTCCGGCGCCACATTTGCACAGTGGGCCGCTCGAATATGTGCGGATTTTGCGTGACTGATTACGGTATCAAAGCTTTGGTTTTAGCATGCTCTAAGGTCATTCGTGCTCTAAACGCGAAAATCTATGGTATTTAAGGGTTGGGAAACGAAGTGCGTTCTCCAAGTATGCAGTTGCCTGCTGAATTTTGGAATTCTAATTTACCCATTTCAAGGCCATACCCAGCACTGTCTTGTAAACGAACACGCAATCTACATACATATGTACCTAGATAAATTGGTATGTAATAAAATAAGCTTAGAATGCCCACTGTTCTTTGGAGTTTACAGACAATAAAGCAACAGTGTACCCGGCAGTTCAATCTTGATTTAAGCAGAAAAACATGTATGTCCCAGCTATGAGTTGGATTTGTCTGACTAACAGACACTGCAGCTAGAAACATACGTAAGCCTTACGCTTTCCACAATACAAGCTACCACTATGAGTCAGTCGACTGTACTCCACAACAAACTCGTCCATTATTCGATCCGTCCTACTGTAGCGGGCGCCTGTCATCCGCTTTTCCCGACCGGCGTTATCTCGCGTCGCGCGACGCGACGCGACGCGCGCGCGCCTCGGCGGATTTCGGCCTCGCGCGCGTCGCGCCGAGATGCAATTAGCGCCGCCGTTTGACTGACTGACTGTCGCGCCGGGTTGACAGCGGCGGCGAGACAGCGCTGGCTCGACCCGAATTCGCCGCTGCCCACGGCGCGCCTTTTCAATTTGTCACTCTCCTACGCGGTGTGCCGGACGGCAGAAGAGTTTTTGCGCCGTCTGCCGCGCATTGCAGGTAGGTAGTAGTTTTGCCGCGCGGCATTGTTCGCAGAGTGCGCCGTTGGTTCGCCAGACAACAAGAAGAAATGGCCAAGCCGTAAAGTTTTCAGGCCGCCGCAGGGTGGTTTTGCCTGTTGATGGGAAATGGAAAGACCGTTGTAGTGTTTCGGTGGCTGGAAATTGACTTGTGCTGTGAAGAAAGTGTGGCCGAAGATTTCGGAAGCTGCCAAAAGTCTGGAGTGTATCGTTGCTACAACATCGGCGTAATTCGCTTGCGGCAACGTTATCCCGATCCCTCCCCACTTGCTATTATCGGCACTCGTGCCATTACACTTCTCTGATACTCGTTTTGAGAGGTCAAAGTACCGTATTTCAGTGGAACGTCGCTTTACTTTACCAAATGCGCATTGTGCCAAATTTGTTTCTCCCAAAGACTTGCCAAGTCATCAGCGCAGGCCGGAGTAATTATCCCTCTCACCGACTTATCTGCTGAGGACATCTCGGCTGTCGTCCTCTTACCTTTAGCCACTCGGGCGTAAATTGACGTCTCCTCGCCCGTTTTAACCCGCAATGGACCGATAATTGCGCTCCTTTCCCCTTGGACGTAGCTTCGATGAATGGGTTAACCCCTCATAGACAATACGGCAGAGAGTATGCCTTAGATTACCACCCCCCCCCCCTCCCTACCTCCCAAGAGGGGTAATCCAGTAATGGGAGGGTGGGAAGGGAGGAAAGTTCCAGCGCTGACGAACGAACGGACCGGCGTAATGCGGTGATTTGGGCCAATTTCGCCCCTCCGGACGCCCCCCCCCCCTCCTTCCATTTGCAAGACACTTCTCATTCTGCGTCCCGAAAAGCGAACAAAACATTACTATGCATTCGTCCACCCTGTACGCGGCTAAGAGAGCTATTCGTTGACAGTCTGAAAGAACGGGTGTCGCTGCGGTTTGTCAACCCCAAGCTGGCACCCAAACTGAACTGTCATGGAGTTGCTCTCTTCAGTAGCGAGCGGGCATTCCTCAGTGGAAGAATGGTGCTGATATACACAACTGGCGATTGACGTGAGGATAGTTGAAATCAAATGCTGGACTGGCATCAAGATGAAATACTGGTGAGTGCTCGTTGAAATTTTGCCGTTATCGTTGTTCGTGTGATCAATTCACTCGGCTTCTGTGGTGGCATGGTGTAGGTAAGCATGTAAGGGCATTGGCTTGTGCTTGTTCGCGCTAGATCAGTAGTCTGTGTGGTAGACGTACTATAACAGACTCGCGATCTCTTTTACACTTAGGTCCCTAGTTACTGTAGCATATTTTCAGGTAATCCGTAACAGACACAGTTCTGTCTGAACAGAGCTCGCAGATTGCGTGCCGCCAAACGTTCAAAATTGTGGACGCATGTGTCAAATTTGTGTCGGAAATTCTTGGCGCATTGTTCGCCCCGGCTGGCCAACTGAACGTCACGTCGCGCGAAGTGTACGATTTTCACAAATTTTGCGTTGAACGTGTGAAATAGCCCGCAAGACTTGTCAACGATTAGCGACTGGTATCAGGGTGAAAGACGAAAGTGCAAGCAGTGCTCTTTCATGCAATGTAAGAATAAGCCTCATTTGCTTCGGACTCCAAGCTAGGTTTTGGCTTTATGCTTAGACAGCCGAGCGAGAGCGACAGAATGTCGTTCTGGAGAATAGTGTGGGCAACGCACACTCTCAAATAACGCTGATTTCGTCACGCTCGACTCCTCGCTTGCGTTCGCGACTGAAAACATCCCGAAAACACACGCGGAGGCAGACTTGCGCCATTTCAACGACTCCCTCTGAAACCACTCAAGCACACCGGCGTTCCAACGTCTGTCTCCCTGGGAAACGGGAGCTCTGCAAAGACTTTGCCGAAGACTGACTCACAATTAGTGGCGCCACTTTTCTAGCTGTTCTGTCTGGGCGATCGAGATTTTGTCTGAAGAGCCACAGTGAAAAGAGGGCGTAATAGGTGCATCAAGCATGCGGAAAAATTTCTTTTTGGAACTTGTGGTCATCGGTTGGGTTGTGATTCCAAAGGGCCAATTCAGCTGGCAGAGCGGCCGCTACAAGAGGTGGTGCTTGATATGAAAGCGTTTCTTGAAAGTCGCGCATTGACGCATTTTGTTCAGGATGACGCAGCGCATCGAGTACGTAGTCAACTGGAACAACGGCAGCGGAGTGACAAGATTGGGCAGACCGTCAGACCGATTCACGGCGTCACATAGGTTCTCCTGGGATGAAATACAGTGAGACTAGACAATTGAAATTTCCCATGCAGCTACGTAGATTCTCCTTCAATTAGGCTCAACTACATTCTACCCATGGATTGTTTGCTTTCGTCCTGCGTCGTCAACGCTTCAACGCATCAAGACCCAACCAAGAGCCCAACAGCAAATATCGCTGCGATAGAGGAATGCTTGTCACCATGGCCTAACTGGAAGTGGCGAGACCACTGGGTGGCTCGTCGTCATCTCACGGAGATTTCCCAACGAAAACATCTGCATTTCTGGCTGGAAGAGTGGCTGCCAGCCACGCAGTGGAGCGCCTGCACACGGGCAATGCGTCCCTGTCCAGTGTTCAACTTCGAGATATTGCTGGCAGAGAGGAGCCGTCTGGCCATCGTTCACAGGCACCAGCGTCTCAGTAGGGGGAACAGGCATCTGGCCTTTGAAGCCAATGTCGCCTGGTGGGACAGCTGGGCAGCCACACCCATGGGTATGGCAGGGGGTATCCTGTCACTGGTGCTCGTCTATGGCGCCTTCAAGGCAGAGGCCGGTCAGATAGTGGCAGTCAGGGACTTCCACTACCTGGAGATAGTGACGGATCTCCTGAGCTCTGCAGCCAGCCTGCTCTATCTGAGCAAATTTGTGCTAGCCCTTGAAGAGTGGAAGCTGGGCTGCCCCATCCAGCTGCCCATCAGGACGAGGTACGTACCACCAGTCGATAAACTGACCCTGGATTTTGCCAATCGTCGAACAAATTGTCTTGTCTTGTCCTTAAGTTGCCTTCAAATTGTCGCTAAATAGTTCCAGGCAACGTTGTGTTCTGTGCCGAGTACGTGTTTTCCACTTTTTGAAGTGAATGGTCCCCAACACAGAGGACAATCTAAGGACAATTTGCTGATTTGTCCCAAACAGATGATTTCGATTGTCTTGTTCCGGACTTGTCTTTGCGCTGACCTTGGATGGACGGACAGTGCAAATTGTCTTGTTCTGGTTGACTATTGAAGGGAATAAGTTGTCTAAGACAGGTGCCATCAAAGACAAAAATTCATGTCTGCAGGTACCTGGCAAACTTCTTTCTGGCCTACCCCCTGCTGGCTTGCAACCAGGTGGCGCAGCTTCTGCTGGCCAAGGAAAGGGCTGCCACCCTGGAGACCAACTATGCCAGTCTGGCCAACAAACGACCATTCGCTACAGCGCTGAGCGCATTCTTTGTCACCTATTGTCTGTATGCCCTGTTCAGTATTCCCATGCTGGTGGTGCATGGCGTTTGGGGGCTGACCTCTCTGCAAGCCAGGAGGTTCACTGTTTTCGTCCCCTACTGGGGCAATGTCTTGTTCATTGCTTCCTTGTTTGGGGCTCAGTTGTACTACATCGTGCGCTTTCGCCGCAAATATGTCGCCTGGGTCATCCCTGCAACTGCAACTGGCCTCGACGAGGTGAACAATTACCTAATACTTAGGAAGTGTTCTAACTGTACTACGTAAACAGTCAACGAATCTTAAGGAGCCAGCAGGCAAGAGCCTAACATTCAACCATTCGATCAATAAAATAGCCTGCCGTTCAAGCGTCTGATCTTTTCTGAAATTGATAAATCATGTAATCATTACCTGCATAAGATATGTAATAGGCAAATGTCTCTGCCCAGTTATAGACAACCATTCTGGAAAGGAAAGCCATGATCCGGAGACACCTGGGACTGCTTCTCGGCTCCACTGGTCTCAACGTCATCTGTTGCACGGTGATCTGCACCTCCAGCCTTCTGCAGGCGTCCCATTGGCTGCTGATGTTTATCGAAGGTCTTTCTGGGCTGAAGTGGAAGCCCCTGAGCCTCTTCTTCAAGCGCCAGCTCTACTGGGTCCAACTGGCCCACCACTTCGCCTCTGACGCCAACGGCTCTTGTGGCATCTTCTTTTACATTGCGTTCACCAGGCGATTCAAAGCGGCTCTCAAGTGGCTTTCTGCTATCGCTTTGGGCTTGCTGAAGAAGTCTTTCGTAGCTCTGTACAAGAAGTGCGCGTACCTCTACTTTATAACCCAGCAATGGGCTGATTAATTCGGATTGGTGCGATATCACTGCTATCGAATGTTGGTCAAGTTTTCGCATGCTTGGCTTCTAACCTTAAGTAGCTTGGACGGGTTTATGCCGCATGTTATGTCGTGATGTGTTTGAGTTTGTAGCGTGCAATAGTCTCCAATCTGACGCCATCAATTTGTTGTTGAAGTCGCATCAGGCACAACACCGAATCCCAACCAAAGTGGCTACAGAGGATTGCAAATATGTATCATCTAATTGTATCAGTAGCATAGGCAGCCTGACTTCTGACTGTGCCCCCTAGCCATCCAAATAGTCCAGCCATGGTTTCTGCAGATGGTTGTTGTACAGATAGGTGCCAGCATCCCAGCCAGCCTTGCCAGCAGCTGCCAGAGCCTGAGGGTTTCCTAAAAGAATAACCTAAACAGTGTGATCTTTCACCATCAGATCAATACTAGATGCTCCTACTCTTCTTCCTATCCAAGGAGTCCAGCCATGGTTTCTGCAGGTGGTTGTTATACAAGTAAGTGCCAGCGTCCCAGCCAGCTTTACCAGCAGCCGCAAGGGCCTGAGGGTTCCCTAAAGTTAGACGGGTGACCCCATACTTCTTAGTGTAATTTTCACAGTTCTTACTCTTCTTCCTGTCTAAGGAGTCCAGCCATGGCTTCTGCAGATGGCTGTTGTACAGGTAGGTGCCGGCATCCAAACCGGCCTTACCAGCAGCCACAATTGCTTGAGGATTCCCTAAATGAAGGATTCAAAGCGTTTTCCCACACTTCTGACTGCAGTATTCCAAGTTCTAACTCATCTTCCTGTCGCTTTCTATTAACGACAGGTCAACTACCTGCTCACTTCCTTTCCATTGATTATTCTTACTCGTCTTTCTACTCAAGTTGATAAAATGCCGTGTGAAGCTATGAGAGAGAGGAGAGGCAATTATGGTGGTACAGTACTCTTACTCTTGTGGATGTCTTCGTCCTCTGACCACACCAATGGGACGAGAACCAAGGCAATGAATATTATGAAGTGCATCTTTTGGCACGCTTGGGAGTTTTCCTTTTGGAGGTAGTAGATACTAGGCATGAAGTGAGGAAATGTGTCTATAGCTAGTGCTTTTATGCCGACGTGTGATCCTATTTTGATTGGCCTTCGCGTGGGCCATGTACACGACAGATCCTGGTTGCGCAGACTTGTGATCCTGTTTTGATGGGCTATCTATCGCATTGGTATGTCTATCTATCTATCACTAGGTCCAATGTATGTTGTGGTCATGCAGTTGGCTCCATTGAGTACAGTCACCCGCTTCCTTCTCGCTCACCCGACCCCTCCTTGAAAGAGCCTGCGTTGCATACAACAATAACTGGCGTTTCAAAGCCTGGTGTTGTTTCAGCTGCTCAAGTCGGGGGCGGGGGCGACCCGTTTCTCACTTTGGACCCTCGTCGCGAACGTCAAACGCGGATCTCTCCAGAGAATGAGTGTCTGTTCTCTACCGTCTCCTATTCGGGGTCCAATTGCGCATATTACCACGCAACATTGTCCTGCCAGCTGACGTATAGTTCATTACATCACTCTCATATTCATCGCTGACGATTAATGGGTGTTTAGCAACTGGAGTAACGAATTGTTATCACTTGCAATGTTCGTATAGTATAGCACAGCACTGTTAGATCACGCAAAGGAAAAGCTTATGAGACCAATGCAGATACAGAGGGTTCTTCAATCTTGCGCATTGTTGCGAACACTCTTGCTGGTAGGGCCGCCTTGTCGCCTTGCAATGAAAGCTGTAACCATCACCACTCCTCATCGACAACAGCCATGTAAATCCAGTTTCATTTCTGCTCTACTTCCCCACTGAAAACATGATACAGGTGCAAAGTCTACAGCACCAACTAAGTCATGGAAGTCATACCTCCTTATAAGTGACTTCACTCTCGCCCAGTTTGGTTTGGTCGCCGCGGAAGTATATATCGGTGCCATAGTACAGTTTGTGGCCCACCTTGTAGAATAGATGCTGGTTAGTGAAGCCCTGCGGGCAAGTCATTCCACTCATCAGGATGCAATATTTCCCTTTTGGCCAGCCTGAAAACAGGGCATAGGAAAGAAAGATTCACGCATAAAGGTGTGTCATACCAGAATTTTCCAGCTCATCAGTAAAACTCTTCCTCTCTTCGGTCTCCTTGACAACATTCTCATTTGTGCTTTCAATCTGGTGCGTCAATTGGCTATTGACCTTGCCAACCTTCGTCGTCATGTCTGACTTCTCCCTCTCAATTCTGTCAAACAAATCTCTGACATCTTCCCTGTGCTTCTGCTCCAACTGGTCCATCCTCCAGTTAGTGCCTCGAGACAATTCTGTTGAAACATTGTATGGCTTCACTGTCGTCAGCGAGGCTGAGTACTGGCCCGTATCTCGCCTCAGTTGAACTCTGGTTGACACTATCTCCATGGAAGAGGACAGGTCGTTCAGATTGAGACGGTACAGGTCCAGTGATTTGGGCTTGAACTTCTCTCCGGTCCACTCTACATGCAGGCTCTCATCTGTGAGGATGTCGTTGATTTCGTGAGTCGTAAAACTCGTCTTGGTTGCGTCTTCAGTTTGGTAGCTCCCACCAGCTTGGAAATACTGGGGCACACCACCCTCGAGAGAATACTTGCGAATTTCTGGAAAGGCAACACTTCTTGTCTTACCCATCTTATCAATCTTGGGTTATTTTATTTTGTCTTGTCTTATCTTGTCTTTTCCTATCTTTTGCTGTATCTTTTGTACCCTATGCAGGTAGTCTATCTACCAGTCTTAATCAAGCACTACTGCCTGCTGCAGACTCATTCAAGTGCTGAACATCCGTTCAACCCTGTCTCACTTTTGAGTTCTTCTTCGTCCACATTCAGCACATCCTTCTTGGTCTTGTCCTTCTTCAGCACCTTGTTCAGGAAGTGGGTCACCTTGTCAGGCCTGGTGTTCTCATCCTCCCAGTAGACCGACTCCCAGAGTTCCGGAGTCAGAGTGGCTACCGACACTTTCTGCTCCTTCAGCACTCCCTCAAGTTGCTCCTTGACACCGAGCTCGTCTCCCTCAGGGACGTAGGTGTCATGTGTGATCACTGAAGCTATGGCAGAGGAGGCGATCTCTCGACTGAGCTTGTTGACATCCTTGGCTGTGAGAAGGATGGTTCCTTTAGTGGCCTTCTGCTGGAGTTTGGCAAAGAGGCGGCCTTTCTGCAGTTGCTTGCCCTGCAGCACGAATTGAACTTTTTCTTGTATACTTTGGTTTCTTCAATGCTTGAAAGAAATGAATACCTGAACAGACAGGCGTCTTGTCGATCCAGTCACGGTATGAATGACATACTCAAGCTTCAGGCTGTTGAAGGCCTGTGGATTTTCTCTCAATTCATTCAAAATGGCCTGGCAGTCATCTGACGTAGCGCTAACAATCTCAAAATTCACGTGACTACTGAGCTTGACCATGGGGGACCACTGGGTGCTTAGGGAAAACTTCTCGCACAGCAGTGCAGCGTCGCTGGACCACAGCAGTCGAGCCTTGGCAATTGGCATGGGCTGGATTTGCAGAGACTTCAGCTCATGGTTGTTAGTTGCGACTCTGAAAAGAGGGGTACAAGTTTTCAATGATAACAGCTGCTTTCTGCGATCTTCTAACCTTATATGACCCAATGCCTCGTTAGCCACGTCTTCTGTCCACATCAGCAGGGGAAGCGTCAGCGCGTGGCGCCCCGTCAAACTGCTGGAGTGACATTGCGCCATTTGAGGTTGCAACGCCATCAAGGGCATGACGAAATAGATTTTATCTTCGGGCTTTCGTTGCGCGTTATCCACGTGGTCCCACACGGGGAGATGCAAGCCGCCATAGGCTACGAAAGCTATGGCTTCTGAAGACAATTCTATCTGGAATGGACTCTTTGGTGGGCTGCCATTCGCCACATTGAGGAGCCAAGTACAGACAAATACGGCTAGTATAAGTCGTGACATCGTCGGAAACATGAAGATTTGGCTTCTTGTCTTCAACTTTGGAAAAGGGCTCGACTTAACTGCAAAGCGCGTAAGGGAGGTAAGCGCTGAGCTGATGTGATTTGACCTCGGCGCTTGCCAAAGACGATATTTAGGATCACAAAGCAGGCGAAATGCCAAGCCTTGCCTTGATGAGTCCTTTAGATTGGAAGGACTGGCCGATCGCACCAACAAAGGTGTGCTTTACAATGATTGGTACTGATTCACAGAGACGGCCTTTAGAAGCGAATCGTCAGCTTTGAAAGCTCTTCCTTTGACAGTTTTGTGAATCAGGGATGGTATTTTGTGACCGAACAAACGACGAGTATTGACTTGGTGACTTAAAATAAGCGACAATAGCCGTCGAACGACTTTCCGCGGTGAAATTTGAACCTTGTCATGAGCAGCAACTTTCATCAGATTCAGTTACTGAGGTTCCTCATACATGAGTCACTGTACACCTACGTACCAACAGCTGCTCACGGTGTAAACGCGCAAGAAACACCACGTCAGACATCGCGATCGTTGGTATCGTCACTGCAAAACGCAGCGAGGAGCCACAAAGCCCAATTCCGCACTATCACTGGCATCCAATTCTGTTTCCAATTGCTGAGGGGTTTCCGAAGCTTCAGACTGTCCCTCTGACGCGCCGTCGTCGCTTCTGTCAGCAGCAAATGCCTTCTTCTCTGCCTCCAGAACGTTGTCTAGAAGCTCGTTCACATCCGAGATAGCTCCGCGACAGTCCTTCCTCTTCGTGAGCAAATAGCCATGCAGTTGTGCTGGACTGATGAGAAGATGGCTCTTGAGCAAGGCTTCAGTTGAGAGTGGAGTCAAGGAGTGGTTATTTGTCCTCGAAACGTAAGTCGATGTCAGATTGGTGACGAACTCTTTCTCCGAGTCAAGAGGAGCGTTTGGGAAGAAGCGTCTGAAAAGAGAATTCTAATTGGTGACCAAACACTTGACTATCGTGATTAACCTCGAGGTGGTTTTAATGCGGAGAATGAGAGTGTAAGACGAGTAACAACAGGTAGAAGGCAGTGATGGTAAAGGTGATACTTGGCCGGTGTGGGGACAATGATCGTTAATAGGGTGCTTAACGCTATGACTGAAGGTATGATCATCCCTTCATCAACAAGAGAACTTCAATGCGAATCCCACGGTGTGGGCAGGCCGATTCAAAGTTTGGCGTTGATCTGCACTGACAGAGTGGTGAACAACCAACCTGAAGATCTGCAGCATCTGCGTCTCGCTGCAGTGGCCGATTCTCAGCTTGACGTCCACCCTACCCGGCCTTATCAGGGCGGGGTCCAGTCTGTCCACGTAATTGGTTGTCATGAAGACGATGATCCCGTCTCCGCTGGCCACACCGTCCAGTGCGTTGAGCAGACCACTGAAGCTCACTTGTGAAGCCCTCTTGGCGCCTGTGCCGTTGCTGTTGCTGTTCTCTAGCTCTTCTCTGCTGGTGAAGGCGGCGTCCACGTCTTCCAAGAGGACGAAGCTTCTCTGTGGGACGCGACTGAACAGCATGCGCAGGTCGTTGTCGCTGGTGTCGCCGCTGCTCAGCGACAGGATGGCCACGCCGCAGTTGCAGTGGCCCGCCAGAGCGGCGATGACGCTCGTCTTACCGCAGCCTGGAGGCCCGTGGAGGAGGTAGCCGCGACGGTAGGGCACGCCGGCGTTGATGTACCTGGAAAGCAGAGATTAAACAAATTTTTATGTGACGCTCCCTCCCTCC
>JASAMZ010002118.1:0-24092 GCA_030248115.1 Linhomoeus sp. GSCO2_2 | reverse complement strand
CTACGCCAACTGGCACCTGCTCGCCTTCGTGAGTCGCTTGGCATTGAAGCTGCGAGGCGACGTTTCTGTAGTGGTGCAGACTGCTTCCTGTGACATATATAGGAAGTTTACTTTCCTGAACGAGAGAGCCGAGCTGCTGGACACGACCTCCCAGTCACTGCAACAGTATTGGCCAAATGATTCCGCCGGCCGAGGAGGGCGACTACACTTCTTTCGTCTACCACGTGAGCGAGGCGCGCCTCTACTGGCTCCATCTGGAGGCCGTCGTCGTCAGCACTCCCTGCCATCGCGTCCGCCGCAACGCCGAGCAGAAGAGAATAGGCGTGCGGACGCCTGGGGAAGTGCGCGCATGCGAGGAGCGACCCGAAGCCCACCTGAGGAAACTGGCCTCGCGGATTCCGCGCCGAGCGGTGGAGGATGAGCATCTGCTGGAAGAGGAAGCGCCGCCGGCGCCGTCGTCGTTGTGCCTGTTTCCCCCTCTGGAGGAGCGCACGGGTCCGGGCGGCCAGCCCGTCAGCCTGGCCTTCCACGCGTTGCAGCTGAAGCTCAGCTTCTACCTGGCGCTGAACACGCCCAGTCCCTCTCGCTGGTTCTGGCTCTCGCTGCGCCATAGCGACGCCCAGCTGGAGACGGTGGTGCGCGAGCGCCTGGCCAACCCCGACGAGGGCTGGTTCAAGCGACTGACCACCTCCGGCGCCGTCCTGAGCGTCTCCTTCGCCGACGCGCGCCTGCACTACAACCACGTCCACCACCACAGACCCACGCGCGACCTGGCCCGTCAGCGGCTGGCGCGCAAGCTCGTCGGCCGGTCCTTCACGGCCGCCGGAAGTCCTTTCCCTGGCAAGTGGTGCAGGTGCGCAAGAGGCTGCTGTGGAACTCGGGCGCGAGAACCAAGGTGGTGGCTAGACGGATTCTGGACGACGTCGACGCCCAGATTGTCTCCAAGACGGACGTCGGCATGCGACCGCGCATGTCCGAGCGAGAACTGAGATTGGTGAGGGAGTCGTCAGTTGCGCTTGTTGGGGCGTCGTAGGAAAAGGCGCGCCGTTTTCAGCTGTGCTTCCTGCGAGCGTTGCTGCACCGCCTACTGCCAGAGCTGACGAGGGTGTGGATTCCCCTGACCATGGCGCGCGACCTGATTCACGAGTACCTTCCGGTGAGGTCTCGTGGTTCCACGAATCCTGGACGCAGTACCATTCAGTTATGTCTGCACACAGGAGTCGCGCGACAAGCCGAGCAGCACCATCAAGATGCGTCTCAGCAAGATGAGCAAGACGACGGAGGAGTTTCAGAGCTTCCTGAATCAGCTGAAGAAGATCGACCTTTCCAGAGTTCGTTGCTTTGGTTGAAGTTGAGTTGTGTGCACTCTGCTCCAAAATACCGCGAAATTACTCTAATAAGCAGCCCTCCCCCTCTAATAAGCCCCCTCCCTTTGTCCAACAGTACCCCCTCCTAAGGGGAGGTTGAAATGATAAGCACCCCCCCCCCCACCAAATCTCCAATGTGCGCCCAGCTTTGGTAAGCACGAGTAGCACTAACACTACTACACGTGCTTTGTGACGATTTCTAACACAAGATAGGGCTATCAATGACAACACAACGTCTAATAGTAGATGATCAAAAGTGCAACAGTTTCAATCTGAAATCTCTGCAAATGTACACAAATGCGACAACAACGTGATATTTTGGAGAAATTTTGCGCCTCTCGAGGGGTCCAGTTAATAAGCGACCCCTCTCCACTAAGCGCCACTGCTAGAGGTACGTTGAAAAATAAGCGCCCAGGGCGCTCATTGGAGGGGTTGCGGTACTCTAATCCATTTCAACCATCTTCTATTCTGGG
The DNA here is from genome assembly GCA_030248115.1 of Linhomoeus sp. GSCO2_2. Lineage (NCBI taxonomy): Eukaryota > Metazoa > Nematoda > Chromadorea > Monhysterida > Linhomoeidae > Linhomoeus > Linhomoeus sp. GSCO2_2. Next base: position 22,252 of record JASAMZ010002118.1, on the reverse strand, counting down.
GGGGGGGGTGGGGGGCTTGGACTATTTACGGCATGCAGCCATGGCGCCGACTGTCGACTCTTTCAGGAGATCGTCCAGATCCGAGGGGAGAAGTCCAACATTCCGGGAACGATCAATCGCGGCAGGGTCTTCAGAGCGGCGTTCCAAAAGGCCTACGGAGTCATTTTCGCGTGAGTGACGCCTTTGAAACTTGTCTCTGCGTGGTGTATCCAATTGCGGGGCTGTAAGCAACGTGGTATTGTGGCGTCGAAACTTGTGTAGTAATCTCTGCAACACTGCAGCGACTTGCACTGCACTTGCACTGCGCTTGCAGCGACTCCGGGACGCCCGTCGGCGGTGGGGACGAGATGGAAGCTGCCGCAGACAGCAACGGCGTGGAAGAAAGAAGCGCTCAGAGCGTCACTCCTTCCTACGCTTCGACGGAGGAGCTGCTGCGCCATCTGGAGACTTTGGTGGTGACGGCTGCCAAGCCGAAGGGCTACAAGGAAGGCAACGTGGCCGGCGGCGTCGTCCCCGACCACGGGCCCTTCTTGTGGAGCGACGAGGCCACCGCCGGCAGGAGCTTCCTCGTTCGCTCGGCCGCCTTCGCCTTCGTCCTCATGGTGCGCGCGCGTCTGCTGATGCGCCACTGAGTACTGTTTTGTTTTTGTAGGCTACGGTATCGTTACTATACAGGGAGGTAGGTATGTACATTCTGACGAAGGTTGTCGCAGGCCAGCTTTGCTACGTAGACTATTGCAGCACCAGGCTAATGGCAACTGTTCTTGACGTATTACCAGAAAGTCGCTAGATTTGCCAGAAAGTCGCTAGATCATGACTTGTTGCCGTGTACCACGAGCTGCTTCGTCTCCCGTTCAGAGTCACTGCTTCGCGGTGGCGGCGGGCGAAGACGACGACGACAGCGCCCTCTTCGAGGACTTCTACGCCGACTACCCGTCGCGCTTCAAGCAGAAAGTGGTGGCTGAGCTCAGTAGAAAGCGCGTCCTCACGACGGACCTACGGGCCATCGCCGCCGCCTCCCTCGAAGACGGCCAGGAGCGCCAGCTCTGGACCTCCGTCCAGTTCCACAGAGAGTGCGCTACCTTCCAACACTCTTTCTCTCAGTGGTAGGATAGGAAAATGACCTGATGATCTTGCAGGTTGCTCGCTGGGCCGCTGCGTCTTCGCGAGACGGAGTTCTGGCAGAAAGTGGCTCGGTTTCGGTGTGCCGCCGACCATCCAACTGTCTCTCTCATTGGCGAGGGGGAGTCCGTTGCCCCACTCTTCATCGCCAGTTCTTCCGCTCTGGACGACAGCGTACGCCCGTTCATGTGATCGGCAGTCGTGGTGAATTGCCATTGATACGCGCATGTCATGTTGCGCAACTTGCCTTGAAGGCTACATTCGTGGCCGACTGCTCCTTGGAGCACATCAAAGGACCATCGAGACAGGGGCTGGGGGTGGCCGCCCTTCACCAGGTGTTGCCGCCTGAGACCATTAGCGCGTCTCACAGGCGCCCAACCTCAATCCCTTCGCTTCTTCAGGCGGAGGTCAAGGCCAGACCAGCAGAGGAAGTGCCCGAGGCGACTCTGGCCAGACTGCGTCCCGTCGCCGTTCGCGCGACGAAGAGGGACGCCGGCACGAAGGCGGCGCTGGAGAAGTGGCTGGCGAGTCGGTTGTCGCGTCTGCGGGTCCCTCGCATGGAGGGCGTCTCCGATCGGCCCTTCGCCGCCAACGAGAGCGGATCCTCCACGCGACTCTTGGACGGGCTGATTGGGCGCGCCGGCGACGACGCCGAGCTGCGCCGCGCCTGCCGCGACGTCTACCGGACGGTGGGCGAGGCCGGTCTCGCCGGCCTCACTCGCGCCGAGGTGCTGGCGCGTCAGACGTCGCCTTCGGCCGCGGAAGCCTTGGAATTCCTCGAATCTCAGCATCTGCTGCTCGAGTGCGGCTTCCTGTCGCCCGAGAGGCTGGCGACCTTGGAGAGGGCCGCCGGCGCTTGGTTCGTCCAGGCCTTCGCTTCCGAAGAGGAAGCCGACGACTGGTGGCTGTTCGCCCCTCGGCCCTGGCTCTACCCCAACGGCTCGGTCAACTACGCGGCGCTTGGGGCGCTCGCCCAGGCGCTGCTTCTGGCCGTCCTGAGGCTGCCGGCCGTCTCCGGCGCGCGTCTTCAGGCGACCTTTCGGCCGCTGCTCCCGCCTCGCTTCACCCTGGAGATTGTGGACCTGCTGGTGGAGATGGGATGCGTCGCCAGAATAATCCCAACTCCGTCTACCGCCGGCGTCGTGGCCGAAGGTGAGGAGAGCTGCTTCGAACCCGCCGCCGACGCAATGGGTCGCTTCGCGGAAGCCTTTGGAGAATCGGTCCTGTCCACTGAGAGTTTATCGGCCGCTGTACCTGCTCTGCTCTTTCTTGATTGAGTCGTGGATATGTCGGTTGCTATTGTTGATGGCGAAGTGCGAAGAGTTCTATTCGCGAGATTGTGTTGTGTGCGACTTCTAATGGACGGCTTGTTACCTTCGTACCTTCGCGCCTCCTCATCTCGTGCTCTTTGGTCGGTTCAGCGGTAAAGAGCTCGTTTGCGAACGACGTTTGCCTTGTCTACGAAAGAGTGCTTGGACTCAGCGTGTATACTTGGCGGTTTCTAGTTTGTTTGATGGAGGGAACAAAATTGGTAACACTGGCGTAAACGGCTGGCGTCAGTGGGACGCAACCTCTGCACTATATGCCTTGGACGATTACACAGCAGCTGCGCTCGATTGGTCTATCGATGATAGCCGTCACGGCGTGTGGACTACCGTATCACATTGGGGATGATTCTGGACAATTCTTCGTATCACAATTGGGGATAGAACTGGCATCAACCAGTCTCCATTGATCTCTGAGAACACTGCAACCAGAAGACTGGAGGATTCTCATCGTCACGTTGGTGCGTCGTATCTGCATGTTTCTCTCCAGTCTCGGCTTTGCTTCCCATAGCTTTGGAGGCGAGCATAACTCCACAGGCAGAGACGTGTATCACAGCACAGATCATCGGTGGGTGGTTTTCGCGCGAGTTGGCTTCTGGGCAGGTAGCTATCTATCGGTCGTAGGCGTTGCGCGTGGCTTCGACGTCGATGGGCGTCCGACAGAAGATGGAGCAGACGAGCTCGGCGTCGATGCGCAGAACGGCGCCGCTGTTGTCGAACTCGTTGCAGTAGTAGGGCGCCGAGAAGATGGTGATCAGACGGCGGTTGGCGAAGAACTCGTAGCCGTCCTTCACCACCTCAAGTGAAGGGGGGTGGAGACTTCTTTAGTATACAAGCAACAGTGGAGAAGCGAAGAGAGACCTGATGCGCCCTGACGATGAGATCGATTCCGAACTTCTTGCAGAATTTGTCCACCGCTTTGGGTCCGAAGACGAAGGAGCAGCCGCGCGGACTCAGCTCATAGTCCTTGACGCTGGGGTCGGGATCCGCCTGAAGTGAGTCAGCGCCCACTAGAGCTGCGTACTGAGACAAGGTAGCAGAAAGACAAAGGGCACCCAGAGAATGTCGCAGAGGACGCCCGTCTCTGGGACGGTGAAGGGTCGGTGTACGGCGGGGTAGAGAAGCTGCTCGAAGCTGCGCATGTGCTGGCTGATGCCGCCGTGGCAGCAGAAGACGCGTCCCTCCACCACGCCGGCGATGGGCATCACGTCGAAGGCCGTCTGGAAGAGACGCCACACTTTGACGTTGTAGCGCCTCTTCACCTCGTCGTAGAAGCCGTGCGCTCGGTTGATCGTCTTCGCCTCGTGATTGCCTCTGAAGCAGCAATAGAGGTACTCTTTTGTATCTGCCTGCCACTTGTGAAGCGCCGTCTTCACCTGAGGAGATAGACGCTGTCCGGATACAGGATCTTGAAGGTGAACAGCAGAATGATCACTTCGGTACTGCATGGTCCACGATCGACTGAAAGCAAACGAGAGCGAATAGGGTTGCTGATCTGAATCACTTCGAGGCAAGCAAGTAGGGAAAGGGAGTACCGTAGTCTCCCAGGAAGAGGTAGCGTCCCAGCCTGCCGTCTTCACCCACTGTGTCCGTGTTGTCGTGACCAGGCCATCCGCACAGCTCGAAGTAGGCCAGTAGATCCGTGAATTGGCCGTGCAGGTCGCCCACTATCTGCACCGGCGCATCGATCTGCATGAGAAGAAAGATAGTCTCAATGGGTCGGCGAAGGCAAAGAAGAAGGAAGGAATGGCCGCCGAGACCTCGATCATGTTCCGCTGCTTCATGAAGCTCTCTCTGACTCGGAGGATGACCTCTATCACGTCTGCTTCTTTCATGGGCACTTGGCCGATGCGGTTGGCCTTGTCGCGTGTCACCAGCGAGGTGGCCAGCTTCTCTAGACGATCTTTGATGGCTTTCCGCCGCTTTCGGTTCGCCTTCGTCAGCCTCTCTTTCTCGTCTTCCTCGTCGCTGTCTTCGCTGCTGCTCGCGATCGAGATCGACGTCTTCCTCTGCTGCTGCTGTTGCTGCTGCCTGGCGCTTGTCGCCATTGGCCTCGGCTGCTGCTGCGGCGGCGTCTCCGTCGGCGGCATCGCCGTCGCCTCCTCTTCCTCTTCTTCTTGGTTCTCCTCTTCGGTTGGCGCTGTCTCCGCGACGTCGCGGTAGTGCTCCTCCGCCGGCGCCGCCTCGACGACGACGACGTCGCTGGCCGGCTGCGGCTCGACTTCGAGGGTTCTCTCCGGCTCGGATGGTTCCGCTTCCGCCGCCGTCGTCGTCGGCTGCTGCTGATAGTCTCCTTCGGCCGATGCCATTCCTAACTTCTGTGCCTTCCTTGGCCGATGACTCTTCGGCTTAAATTGCTTTGTCTATTTGTCTAACGAAAGCAGAAATGAGTGATTTATTACACTCGCGATCACTCTTACACTTAGGTCCCTAGTTACTGTAGCATATTTTCAGGTAATCCGTTCGAGACCAGATAAAATTTAAACTGTAATCCTGTTAGAGAGTAGGCAAGCGCCAAATAAACAGTGTTTTGAAACAGTATTTGCTACCATCCGTTCCTCCGACGCAAACAAACGCAAACAGTGACCAATTTGAGCACATACGTACACAAATCAATTGATTTCACACTGTTCGCGAGTTTTCTCTAGTGTCATTCGATATCATTCGTTTTCGAGCTGGTTGTAACGCACTGAGTGACGATGTTGCAACCAAGTTTCCAACGGAACAACCGCTTCTGTTTTCCGAACCGTGTAATACAGAAACCGCGAAAGCAAGTAACAAATTACTAGTTGAAATCAAGTGTTTTCGAAGCTGCTTCTCGACTTTCTTGTTATGCGGCAGCGGTCGTTTCCTCGACTCTAACGAGGGCGCGGTACTTTCACGCCTAAGGAGATTCAGGAGGGCCGTTGTTTGCCCTTTGACCGCCTCCAAAAAATACAAGTAAGACTCGCTGATAATCACAATCTTGTGAATTAATTTAAAACTCTAGCAGCTCCGCCGCTTTCTCCCGGTCGCCTTCTTCAACCGAAGAACCGCTGCTGGCGGCGTGCAGAGGCGCGCAGAGGGCCACCTCAAAGGGCGCAGGCTCGTCTTCCAGCTGGTGCGGGCCATGGCGCGACACTGCGCCGCGTCTCCCAAAGCGCCAGCCGCGCGCAGAGACATCAGCTGCTTCACGAGATGGACGTGCTTGCATGCCGTCACAGACAGCAGGCCGTCGGTCGGGACAGACGCAGCAAAAGAGTCGGGACAGACGTGGCACTCGCTGCACAAGACTCGGTAGTCACCGGTGTCGGAGATGCGGTCCACGCTGTATTTGATGCCATGCGTCCGTCGCTTCTTAGTACCAGAGAGGACGAACCTTCAAGAGTTATTCTATAGTGTCCACACTGTGGGTGGAGGTTAGTAGCGTCATATCAGTATACCATACCATATCAGTATATCATTGTGTATATTGTAAGTTAACTGTATAGAATGGTAGGGATTCTGTATACGCTGTACCCTACGACTAGACCCTACGAACGACAATGCACTGCTCCACAATGAAGTCCCAGACAGCGGGCTATAGGTGCAGGCAAGCCAGAGCCGAGTCGTGGCCGTAGTGCAGAAAACAGGCGCGGACGTCCAGTACCTAGCAAGCACCGTCCGTCGTGACGACTGCGTGGGCGGTGCAAGTGAAGCCCGACTCCAGTGGATCCTTCCTCTACGTTCTACTGGAGAGTGGAGACCTCCTTTGGCGCCTTAAAGTAGCAAACCTAAATCGTAGCTACAGTACACCAACACAGCATTGTCGACCTGGAAAGTGGAGGAAGACGTCGACAAAGCGGTCCGGTTGCATCGGATCGGAAGTATTCGCTTCTATCAGAATCACTCTCTCGGCTATTTCTGCAGTGGAAGCTGAAGAGAGAGCTCCTCGTTGGCGAGCTTCCATCTCGAGAGCTCGTCGTAGGACTCAAATTCGAATGAGTGACTATGCCAGTTCGTGCTCTTCAGAGATGTGAGTGCAGAGATTCTGTAGGTCTCTGAACCTTCCGGTGAACACTTTTCCGCGGACGTCGCAGCTGAGTCCTGGAGGATGCAATGGACCTTTACCAGATGGATGGTTTCGCAGTTGCGAAAGCGAAGGGAAGGCCGCGCTCCAACACTTATCACACATAAACTCTCCAAAACCTTCCTTTTCAACTAGTCGCCATTTCACCTCTGACACTGCACTTCGCAACTCGGCATTCAACACTAAACTTCACGTTTTCGCGCTTCACACAGCTGAGAAGTGGACTGAACGTCAACTGATCACAACAAAAGCATAAAAAACGTCATGTTTTTACGTATGCGTCACGTCACGTTTGCGTCAACAAGTTACAGTATTCGACGGATGCGTAAAATATCTTAGGACCTAAGTGTAAGAGTGATCGCGAGTGATTGATTACGCGACTCGCATTGCACTATTGTATGTAGTTCGGGCTGGAATTGCCAAAAACTTTGTAGTATTCGTTCAGAAAGAACGCCGTCCTTGGCGTTCGGCATACTGTCTAGTCAACGGCCGGCTGTTCATTGTGTACCTAGATTGTTGGTGAACTTGACTTCAGCTGCTAATGGAACGCATGGATAGCTAAGTACATATGTGCCGTGTTGCATTATGTTGTGTGCTGTTCGTTGTGACCGACTTTTGAAGCCATTATGTGAATGTCAGCCCTTTCTGAGATAAACAGTACTTCACTGCTGCTATGTTCCAGTTCTTACATGATCTCTATGTACCACGTTACGAAAGATACTTTTAGTGGCGTTGGATATGTACTGCAGTTGTGGTTGCCTGCTGGCACGTTCTAGGTTGGTGAGAAGGCACTGGTATGACGCCGGAGCAGGCGCCGAATTTGTTGGGCAGACTGTGGCAGCATCTGTCTGGCGGCCGTCTCTTGAGAGCTTCTGCGCACGACAATCCGACCGAAGCTACGGAAAACTCCACGGTAGAGTGCCAACAGACCGGGGACTCCAAGAGCGAGTTGGACAAACGGCTTGCTTCGACTAGTCGGGCAGGTGAAGTGCTCAGCGCAGAGCGAATTAGAGAATCGGCGGAACTGCTGGGAAGGGACTGGGAGCGCGACTTCAAGTCCGTGCCGCTTTGGATGCGCTTCCGGAAGTGGGCACACAATGTAGTTGGCCACGTTGGTCGACCGGTTTCGCTCAAGAGGACCATGAACGTGAACATGAAGTTTCGAGTTGCAGAGATACCGGCGTCGAGAGCTTCGAGCGCTACTTGATCTTGAAGGCGCTGAAGTACTCGGTGCTCACTTCTAGTGCCCTGGCGTTTGTTCGCGTCAGCACGGAGGTGCGAACGAAAATGAGGCGCGTGCTGGAAAGATACCACTTCAGGTCCATCATACACCAAGTTGTAAGTGCCTTCATTTGAGCATCACCAGAGCACGAGACGTTGTGCCAAAAAGGTTTTGGCTTTCAGCAAACGCTTCAATCCTACGGCATGACACTGTTTGCGCGGCGCTTCATCACAGTGGCTTCTCGCCTCTGCTTCGTCTGCACCGCCCTTGTGTTCGTCCATTGATCTCATTGTCTTCTTTTGGTAGAGAAGCTCGGGCGCATCGCGATGATGCTGTTTCAGGGCCGTTCCAGTGCTGCTCGAGTCGACGTCTGGCCACTTCAGGTGGTACTATCCCGGCTTCGGAGGAGGTATTGCGAGTTGATACTGTCCAAGCATTGTATCTATCTCAGCAGAGCGGGTGGCTGTACTACACTGGTTCGTTTTAGTATCCGCGGGAGGAGCGTATACGCTCTTCAGTGGCCCCAAACGCATGGCAGTCTCGGCAATTCTACTCGGAAGCGTTGTGTGAGTTGCTGTCGCTGCGGCGTTACATACTTCGACCGCTATGCGTCGTCAAGACTGCGCACTGTGGCACTTCAGTCAAACAACGGCGCTTCTGCTCTACTCGACTGCGTGCTTCTCGATGTCTCCCAGGCCATCGTCGATGGACGGCGTCTATCAAGACTGCAGGGCGGCGTACTACGAGCGAGCTTTGTCAGTGAATGGAGGCGCTATAGTACCACCAGTGACTTCATTAGACCCCCTTTCGCGTTCCAGAGCGATGGCGCGCGTGGAGCTGTTGGCGCGCGACATTCTCAGTCAGAGCGGCGGCTACATCAAGAGCTTGCGCAAGGGACGCAAACTCGCCATGGAAGAGATCAGAAAGGCTGACGAGGGAGTAGAAGACGAGTAGTTACAGTGGTTCGTCACTGTCAAGTACCAACGATCGATCACCTCGATTAGGCACCGGTTACTCCGTTGTGCGTTTAGCTCAAGAGGACTTGAAAACTCATGAGGCGCAGTGTACCATCATCGGAAGAAGGTATGCTATTTGGTAAAAGCCCCCATAGCAGCTTCATGATGGCGTGGAGCAACATGCAGGATTACATCCTGTTATGAGGATAGATATCAAGTTTGTTTCAAAACAATGTGGACTGGAGGTTTTTGGCACTCCGCTTTGCAAAAGCAGGAGTGCTATAGGGGGCGTCGGATTGAACACAATCATCTTAACAGCTTTTCTCGCGCTACACAAATCGGATCGCCAAGCGGTTTTTTGCGTTAGATAGGTTGAGTCGACGCGCAGCCTGGTCAAGAAACTAGAAAATTCCGGTAGTGGAAGAATTTTGCGAAAATTCAAAAATTCAAATTTTTGCTAAGTAAAAAAAAAACATCAGGGCATAACTTGCGCAAAAGTGGGCCGATTTTGGTGATTTTTGGATATGTTGTAGGCCCTAGGACTCTCTAGGCGGCACCACCGGAACGGGCTCCCTAGGTGGCCCGACGCGGGAGTACGGTAGAAAATTCGAAATTTTAAAAATTTTCCGGACCTTTAAAAAATCATAACTCGAGTTTGCGACGGCGGATTCTCGTAAGCTCTTCAATGCGGCAAAGACAATTGTACGACCTTTCATTTGAGACCAAAACCGCCGAGATCGCTTACGCCGTTCGTGAGCTACGCGGTCACAACGGTGCCGGGTCCCGAGCGGAAAATTCCGATTTTCGATTTTGCGCGGACTTTTCGGTTCGAAAACGTGCCTTTAGCGGTAAATTGATAATCGCAACGTGTTCTGCGCCGAAAGTTGGTCTAGACAAAGTGTCTTGACCATTTTGAGATACCGTACCCCGGCCGCGCCGATTTTTTGAATCCCGGGGTCAAATTTTCAAATTTGAGTTTTAACTTGTTTCGGGGGTTTTCGACGACGCTGAACACGAATCCGGTGTTTGTTTTGCGATTTCGGACGCCGCTACCCTGATTTCGGCGCCCGGCCGTCCAAAAATTGGATCCCGGGGTCGAATTTTCAAAATTGAGTTGACAGTTGTTTCTGGGGTATTCAACAGTGCTGAACGCGAATCCAGCGTTTATTTTTCGATATGAGTTTCTTTTAGCCTGCTTTAGACGTCAGAACACGCCCCAAACACGCCCAAACTTGTCCGAACATGTTCAAACTTGTCCAAATATGCCCAAACATGTTCAAACTTGTCCAAACACATTCAAACACGTCCAAACTTGTCCAAACACATTCAAACACGTCCAAACTTGTTCGAACATTGTCGTAGACGCTGAACACGAATCCGGCGTTTGTTTCCGTGAAGGCTTATTACCGAGTAGCGAGACGAGCGACAGTCTGCTTTGCTTCGGAACAAGCGGAGTGGCACCCTGAAGGTCCCCTTCAGCGTTCAACTAGTTTGCACAGATCCCTGTACATGTACAAGAGAAGCGGTTAAGTTTGGTACGTACCGATCGAGAGCTGGTGGCGAGTGGGCGTGTGGAGAGCTGTAGGACTTGCGTATTGTAAAGAGTAACGGGAACAGTTTGGGCGGAATTTATGTCACACGCATACCAAAATGAGGATTTGGCGCCTGGCTAGGAACAACGGGATTGAACAATAACAAGGGATACGTGACACTCCTTGAGTGTCAGATAGGCACTCCGCGTGATTGTTTTAGCAGACGGGGGCACAGAAACTCCAACACTTAACAGCAGATGGGCTTAAGCAGATCCATACACATAGAGGCCGATGTGGCGCAAGTGACGCGTTAGAGCAAGCTGTACTGAGGACGATGGGCTGTACTGACCGCTGACTGTCTATAGCCACTCACAATTCGACGCCTTTCTCAGCGCGTCTTATGTGGACGGCGTACTGTAGGCGTAGCAAAATCAATGGCGGACGGTATTTTCGGAATTTCGCGAAATTTTACAGAGCGTGAGTATTCAGCCAAAATCAGGCCAAAAGAACCGAAAATCGCCAAACAAACGCCAGATTTGTGTTCTACGGCATCAGAAAGCCAAGAAACAACTGTCAACGCAATTTTGAAAATTCGACCCCGGGACCCAATTTTTGGCCGGCCGGGTGCCGAAATCAGGGTAAAGGCGTCCAAAATCGCAAAACAAACAACGGATTCGTGTTCAGCGTCGTCGAAAACCCCCGAAACAAGTGAAAACTCAATTTCGAAAATTTGACCCCGGGATTCAAAAATTCAGCGCGGCCGGGGTACGGTACCTCAAAATGGTCAAGACACTTTGTCTAGACCAACTTTTGACGCTGAACACGTTGCAATGGTCAATTTACTGCCAACAGCACGCTTTCCGGCCCAAAAATCCATTCAAAGTCGAAAATCCCAATTTTCCGCTCGGGACCCGGGACTTTTGTGACCGCGGATCTCCCGAACGGCAAGACCGATCTCGGCGGTTTTGGTGCCAAATGAAAGGCAATATAAGTGTCCAGGTCAGAAATTAAATTGGCGAGGATCCACCGTTGCAAACTCGAGTTATGATTTTCTAAAGGTCGGAAAAAATTTTGAATTTTGAATTTTCTACCGTACTCCCGCGTCGGACCACCTAGGGAGCCCGTTCCAGCGATGCCGCCTAGCGGACCCAAAGGCCTACAACATATCCAAAAATCACCAAATTCGGCCCACTTTTGCGAAAGTTGTTGCCTGATTATTTTTTTTTACTTAGCAAAAATTTGAATTTTTGAATTTTCGCAAAATTCTTCCACCGCCGAAATTTTTTCACCCCCCGAGCACGCTGCGTGTCGTCATAAGCTATCTTTTAAAAAAAATTTGGCTCCCTAGGTGCTTCTTAGCGAGCGCTAGCCCCGAAGGTGTTAACTTGGGTGGCTTCACATGACCAGTGGCCCTTCCTTGCCAGACACAGCAGTTGGGGGCGCTGCATTTGTGTAGCAAATTTGGGTTTCTGTGCATTCTACAACTAGCTTAGAGACCACACTGCTGAAATTCGTTGTCATAACTATACAGACTCTACACATGAGGTTTGGTCAAACATTTGGTCTGTTCACTATTGTGCAGTACACAGCATATTAGTTAAGCTGAGCAACAATTGGCAGTGTCTGTACATTGCCTCTTGCCCAAACGCTTAGATGTTGTGTGATGGTGTCACAAATTTCAGGTGGGTGGTTTGGGCAAACTTGTCATTGCTTCTTACCCAATCAAGCAGCCCTCCTCAGCATAGTCAATGTGTGGTTTGGGCAAACTTTATATATGTAGACCATTTAAAACCCCCAGAAGGTGGGTTGAAGAATTGTAATAGTGCAATTGAGCTAATGACGTGGTATGGTAGAGGGTTCACTCCACTATTGCCATAGGGGCAGGAAGGGGGACGGGGGGGGGGGGGGGGGGGGGGGGGCGGAAGGGGGAGGGGACGGGAGCAAGGAGCGGAACAGGCGAACCAGGGGGGGGGAAGGGGAGGGAGAAGAAGGCGGCCCAGGAGGGGGGGGGGAAACCCCCCCCCCCCCTTTGGCCCTGGCCTGAGGGCCTCTAGTGACTCCCCCTGGCAAGAAACTAGACTAGAATGCTTGCATGACTACTCATACTAGAAAGAATCCCAGCCCCCCCCCCCCCACATCATTTAACAGCACATCAATGGTTAGCTCGCACAGCACGATGCTTTGGCAGTATTCTCCATTATGGTCTTTGGTGGAGGGGTACTTATTGCAATGAGAAGTTTGCCCAAGCTTGCCCATTTCTGTGTGCCATGCTAGCCCAACTGGCTGAAGAATGATCTAACTTTTAGTGCACCATATTTTTCTTTGAAAGAGATGCATATTTGTACTAGTTGTAACCCAAACAGGGCACAAAGCCACACACAGTCACAGACTTTATCCTAATGAGAGGTTGAATCAGTGAAAATGTGACGAAGTTTGCCCAAACCACAGTTCTGCAGAACTGTCATTCCAAACTGACTGGTCACTACCTAAGATTAAAAAAAACTGGGGATCAGTCATGATGCTTTGGCAGTGTTCTCCATTATGGTCTTTGGTGGAGGGGTACTTATTATAATACGAAGTTCACCCAAACTGACTTCTTCCATTGTGCTGCCCTAGCCGAACCGGACCAAGGATGCAAGTAGTACTGTACCGTATTTTTCTTCAGAAATCGGTTCATCCATGCATATTTGTACTAGTTGTGACTCAAGCGTGAAGATGGTCGTTAGGTTGAGGCAGTGGCGATGAGAGGCTTGCCCGAACCGTATTCACACGTGGCAGACTGAAGAGGGCCGTTGGGTTGTGGATGGGTGGTTTGGCCAAACCACCCACTTGAAGTAAGCACGCCACCATAAGACGTGTCACTCTGCAATGTCGACCATAACCTAGTCCATTCATGTTCTTCTTCACTAAGTAACTTTGCAGTAGACACCAGTTGATTGACCAAATGGTTTGCCCAAACCACATAGAAAGAGTCGTCATGACTATCACAACAAAATCCAGCATCGTGGTTGAAAACCTGCTCAATGCTATCAAATTTAACACTTTAACACAAAAATGACGAATCTTCACTGAAGTCCAGTTTGATCAAACCGAGATGACCTCACCTCACTGGATTTTCACCTCTCCTCCAGATGACCTCACCCCCAAGTGAGGCCATTTGACCTCACCTCACCTGATCGACTCGATCCCCAGTATCGAGTTGTCCTCAAGAGGTTACGGCAGCAACGCCAACGCGCGAGCAAGGTTCCACGACATTTACATTTGCCACTCGATCGCTTCTACAGTCACCGATGTGGGTCGTTTAGTAATCACCGTCAGCGGCGTCGTCTTCTCTGCCTCTCGCGGCTGGTCGCCTGCGCCGACGGCGGCTCCTTCGTGCCAGGCGTCGCTGCTCGGCCGCGAAATCCACGCCGTATCGGTCGAAGTAGTTTCGGTAGGCCCCGGACGAGACCTCAACCAGACGGCGAACCCGCAGAGCGTGGAGCAGGACGAGGTGGCAGAACTTGTACTGCATAGCCGTCTGGATAGCGTGGAAGCGCTGGTCGCGCAGCTTCTTCACAATTTCGGTCATGGAACTTTCCTTGATCCTCTTGTCGAGAAGCGTTCAGCGCGCAAGCCAGACGGCGCCCAACACGCCCGTTCTCCCGATCCCTGCGGAGCAGTGTACGATAGGAGGACCCCTCCCACTGTCGATGTCGTCGTCGATGCTATCGCACATCCAGAGTATTGGAGTCGGCGAAGTGGGGATGCTCTTGTCGGGCCATTCCTCATAGTGGAGGTGCTTGACACGATGTCTTCTCAGTCGACCGGCCGTCGGTCCGTGAAGCTGTAGCTGCCGCACGGACAGCTCGTGCCGCGACCTTCCGACGGCGGTAGCTCCTCCTCCTTCGGCAGGGTGACCAGATCGTTTGGTTGGAAAATCGGGACATCGTCGGCCAGTGTCGACGGCACAAAATTCGACATCTTAATATAGCGGCGCAGGCGAAATTTTCGCATTATGTATTCCATTTCAGTGCTAAAATCACCCATAATGAACTTCGCGAAACACTTATTTGAGCTTAAGAATTGCGCCGCAGGCGAAAAATTTGACATTTTTTACCTTCCCTGAACAAAATTTGTTAAACTTGAGCACTGCAGGTGAGATTCAAGCGATTTTTGAGCTTTGAATATCAAATTTAGTTGTAAAATAGCGCCGCAGGCGAAATTTTTCGGTTTCTAAAAGATGTCTATATAAGAGGAATTTTGGTCAAAAAGCCATAATTTGTCCCAGTTTGGGAGGCCCCTTCAACCGGGATTTTGAGGCGCAAAATCGGGACAATCCCGGAAAATCGGGACATCTGGTCACCCTGTCCTTCGGCCGGCCATTCCGTGTCGTCCTCGATCACCTTCTTGCTCAGGCTCAGGCACTTGACGGAGATATCGCGAAACTGCAAGCTCTCTCCGACGCCGAGTGGGAAGTACGGGTAGCACTTGTCCTGAAGCGGAAGTAGAGCGAATGTATCGTGTTTGCAGACGGCGAAGGAAACGGCCCCGCTTACGCTGCCATCTTCTCTTGTCCTACAGAGCATGAGGATGCCGAGCATCTTTGCTGAAGGACCATTAGGAGGAAGTCGGCGGCCGTCTCGTTCATCGGCCCTTGTGCACAAATGATCATGGGTGGTCGGTCGTCCTTCTTGACGCTCACGAAGGAGGCGTGGACGAAATCGCTGCGGCCCTCTGCGCCCCCGCGGAGCAGCTTCACTCTGTGCCGTCCTTCGCACACGACGTCGGTGTACCGGCACAGGCTCTGGTTGTCTCTCGTGGCTGCGACGTCAAAGCCGTCTGGCACGTAGGAGGCCAGCTCTTGAAACTCGGTGTCCAATTCGGTGGTAGCCGTTTTCTTGGACATTCGGCGGAGGAACCGCTACACTGCTCGTGGCACGAGAAAAGTCGCTCGGCCGGTGGCGTGGGCGGCCCACGGTTTCTTCCTCCACCGGCGGCGGCACCTCGATATCGCTCGACCGATCGCCGTCGTCTTCTCTCTCCTGGGGACCCATTCTCTAGGATCCTCTGCTGTTAACACCAGTTGGCCAACTGCTCGAGCTAACCCAATTCAGTGACGATAGTTTCTTCCGTCTTGCGGTTTGGCGTGCTGCACTCAGCGATCCTGCAACATGAACTGATCCTCAGTCCGCTTCCAGAGGATACACAGACATACAAACAGTGAACACAATCGCTCAGTCACTCAACCTCCTCACTCAATCACTCATCTATTGCCCCCCCGCTCCTTTCCACCCCCGCCCGCCCTCCACCAACTAGAAGATGGAAGCGGGGGGGGGGGGGGGGGGGGGGGAAGAGTCAGTGACAACATTTCCTGCCGTTGTCCTATGGCACAGTCGATAGGCCGGCTGCTCCGGGGGGTAGATAAACGCTGGCACTGGCACTGGCACTGGCACTGGCATTAGGGCGATAAACGCTGGCACTGGCACTGGCAAACATCTTATTTCAAGGTTCATAACTTCGCCCATAGATGTCACCCATGACATTATCACCGATTCTGCCGTTCCACCCTACTGCCAGTGTGGCTGCCAGTTCTGATTTCTAACTCTGCGTGTGTTGCAGTGCGCCGTAATCCGAGCAGCACTCCTTCCATTGACCGTGTACAGTGTCTGTGAGTCGTAAAATCGGGTCAAATAAATACACCAAGGAGGCGCGGATCACTGTACCGCGTTTTACGGTACGATGAGGCGGTAGTGTGTGTAGTATTGGAAGGACGCACAAAGGGGATTCTCGAATAACTACCTTCTTTTCGCGTGTGGGGTGAAACTCACACGTGGGGCAGGGGGGGGGGGACCAAATCTAAAGCGGAGGGCGACACCCTACGAGAGCTTCAAATTTTGAGCACCAAATCACAAAACAAACACCGGATTCGTTTTCAGTGTCGTTGAAAACCCCCGAAACCAGTGGCGTAGCCAGGATTGACAAGTGGGAGGGGCAAAAAAATTTTGGGGAGGGCAAAATTTTTAGCTGTTCGTTGAATGCTACCGGGTGCAAAATGAGCGCGCGGGTAAAATGTTGCTATTTACAGCGAAGCAGGCAAAATATTCATTATTCATAGTGCCGCAGGCGAAAATTATCATTATTTAAAGCGCCACAGGCGAATATTTTTACTAAATATAGTGCCGCAGGCGAAAATTTTCATTATTCATAGCGCCGCAGGCGAAAATTTTTACTATTTATAGCGCCGCAGGCGAAAATTTTCATTATTTATAGCGCCGCAGGAGAAAATTTTTACTATTTATAGCGCCGCAGGCGAAAATTTTTTCTCTTGCTGGCCATCTGGGGGGGGGCAAAGCCGGCATCTGGGGGGGTCATTTGCCCCGATTGCTCCCCCCTGGCTACGCCACTGCCCGAAACACGTGAAAACTCAATTTCGAAAATTCGACCTCAGGATTCAAAAATTCGGCGCGGCCGGGATACGGTATCTCAAAATGGTCAAGACACCTCGTCTAGACCCACTTTTGACGTAGAACACGATGCAATGGTCAATTTGGCGCTAAAGGCATGCTTTCCAACCCAAAAATCCACTAAAAGTAAAAAATACGAATTTACCCCTCGGGACCGGGGACGTTTGTCACCGCGGATCTCCCGAGTGGTGAGACCGGTCTCGGCGGTTTCGGTCTCGAATGAAAGGTCATAGAAGGCTCTAAGTCAGAAAGAAGAGTTTGCGAGGATCCACCGTTGCAAACTCGAGCTACGATTTTTTAAAGGTCAAGACAAATTTTAAATTTCGAATTTTCTACCGTACTCCCGCGTCGGACTACCTAGGGAGTTACGTGTCGATTGCCGCTCTATGACGCAAGACGAACGTGCTAGAGCCGTTTTGCATATTGACCTTCGAGTTACTGTAGCCCGCGCAATTCAAACTTTTGAATCTCGACTTCTCTTAGCGGAATGATCAGTGAGTCGAGACCTATCCGTAGAGCCCAAGATAGTCTCTCTACGACTTTCCAGCGCCGAGATCCGAGAGTGTTACGCACGTACGAACGCACGCACGCCGAGCTATCGTACGGTGTCGCCCGCCAACGCAGTACAGTGATCCGTGCCTCCTTGGTGTATTTATTTGATCCGATTTACGACTCACACTGTACACGGCCGATGTACAACACTGTACACGGTCGATGTAAGGAGTGCTGCTCGGATTACGGCGCACTGCAACACACGTAGAGTTAGAAATCAGAACTGGCAGCCACACTGGCAGTAGGGTGGAACGGCAAAATCGGTGATAATGTCATGGGTGACTTCTATGGGCGAAGTTATGAACCTTGAAATAAGATGTTTGCCAGTGCCAGTGCCAGCGTTTATCGCCCTAATGCCAGTGCCAGTGCCAGTGCCAGTGCCAGCGTTTATCTACCCCCGGCTGCTCCTCATTCACCACCACAGAAGTGGACAACTTGTTCAAACAATCAATTTTGATAGGCAAAAGGCAAAATGAATGAACGATTTGATCGCGCCCAGAAACAGAAGCGGTGTCACAGTGGGGAAGATTCAAACTCACTCCTGGTTGGTTCAGTGGAGCTTCAACGTCGCGACAATTGGCCAAAGTGGAGAGCGCCAAAATTGCCACATGTATTGTCATCGGTTACCATAGTCAGTTTGAATTTGACCACAAACCAGGGCGGCGAGTGAAAGAAGCAATGTCCTCAAGAGAAGAAGAAGAGAAGAACAGTAGTTACAGAGTGGCACGTTGCTCGCATGGGGCTGGAGTGGAGTACACACAATGTCGACAAAATATATATTTCCACGAGCGCACCATATAGGCGTCTTTACTCATGGCTTGTCAACTGCGAGCGACCCCTCAACGTTACGCCACAGCTATACCGCTGTTTATTTCTTTGAACGCACTGCCAAAGATTGAGATTGAAAGGAGGAGCGAAGGAGGACGGCTGACTGCTGTACCTACGCCACTGCGTTCTTATGTCTACACTCGACTAAATAGACGCTGTGCTGTGCGTACATATAACCACTCGTGTTGAGTTGAGCGATGTCGTTTCCCTCTGCTGCTGCCTGCTGATGCCCCATCCATCGCCGTCTCTGAGGTAGAAGAGGACGGCTGCGAGTCGTCCGAGAGATAGTTAGGTTAGCTCACTTCCTTTCCCTCCAGCTGGAAGAGAGGCGCATGCTAGCTAGCTGGCGGTCGTGATGTGACAGATCGACGAGATAAGGAAGGTTGCTGAAGCGAGAGGCGGCTGATCGGCCCGCTCGCAAAGCGACGCATGTGTGCTTGTGTGACTCGTCCGTCGGCGCCGCTGTCCGTTACTCCTTTCTCTTTGCAGCGCCACTCAATTCAACTAGACTCCAGTGGTCGCTTCGCCTGCTGTCGCCGAGTGGTCTAAAAGGCTCGCTGTGCCCTAATGTGAGAGGGAGAGTTAGTCTGTGTGAACCGGCTGCTCCGGAATGGGAATGGCAGGCCCTCACTAACGGTAGCGGCAGCAGCAGGCGCGTTGCTGCGCATTCGTCGTTGCTCCCTAGTAGCGGCCGTGCGTCATGTCTTCCTGCCGACACGGCCCAATCGAACTCGAGCAAGGCAGCGACACTTTGAGCGATCAAAACAGGGAACCGAGCTAGACAAGTCAAGTCGGAAACAAACAGCTCGCACTTCGCGGTCGCGCTGCCGGGCGACGACGGTTCCCATGTGCTGACAGTTGTCTTTCTGTGGTCGCTACCGGGATGTCTTCTGTGGTTCGTGAGATCGACGCCGACGCGGCCGCGTCGCTCGAAGACGCGCTTCGTCGCCAGTCGGGTGTTTTCGAGCCTTTGCCACCGCCGGACGCCGGGAGCGAACTGGACGCTGTCTTGAGTGGGGCGCACGTGTCGAGCTGTTCGAGAGTTACACAAAGAAGAAGTGTCAGGCTGATTCAAATCTTTCAGGAAGGGCTCCGGACAGAGCTTTCGCATGGCCTCGCCCTATCACCGAGGGGGAAATTCGCGAGGCGCTGGCGTCCGAGGTGAAGCGCCACTCCACGTGGAAGTCGGCCGTTCTCCGCCACTTGGACATCGTCGACGTCGAGTGCTTCACAGGACTTCACGTGAGTGCCTCCACTGCCGCTACTTCTGGTGTCGTGTTGTGGGGATACTCAACCATATCTCGCTTCAGTACACGCTCGAAACTTTCACGGAAGCCCGCAGCACCACCCAGGCGACGGAGCCTTACACAGTTGGTTCGTGGCTAGCAGTGTGTTTGTCATGAACGACGACGAAGAAGAAGCACTCTTCCTTCAGGGCAGTTCATCGAAGCAGGAGGCGCTGAGGGGCTGGGAGGGCAGCACTCATATTGGGTGGATCCCTGGGAGTACCCCTGCGAAGCCAGCCAGCACTTCGTGGAGGAGACGAGGATGTTCGAGCTGCCCGGCACCTCCAACGTTTCGGTGGGAATTTCGGTCTACATTCTTGCCTACATCGGATTACGCACATCGCTATTGATCGAGCTTCGCTGCCAGGCGTGCAACTCGTGTGGGACGGAGGGCGTGTTCCACTGTTTCCACTGTCGGGGCAACGGCTCCGACAAGTGCGCCTACTGCCGCGGCACTGGCATGAAGTCGGGCATCGCCCACCCCGCCGTCTACACGCACCCCATGGTCGCCACCTACCCAAAGGTGGGATGCCCTTCCTTAGAACCTTGAAGTCCGGTATGACCGTTTGTTGCTCTGTATCGTACACCTTTGATTATCTTGCCATGTGATGTGTCAACATGTTTGAAGTGAGCGGCGAGAATCGATAGAGACTCCGAAATCACCAGCTCAAATTTCCAGGGCGACTCGATGGCCACCGTGAGCGCCGGCCGTCTGGGCGGCGCCGGAGTATTGGGCGCCGGCGCGTTGGCCCGCTCGGGCGGTCGCAGCGCCGTCTCTGCCTCGTCGAGCGGCGGCCTGACCTACGGGATGGGGACGCCCGTCCACTTCATGTCCGTCTCGGGCATACCGCCGCCGGGCATCGGCCACCACGACCTCTGCTACTTCTGCGCCGGCCGGGGAGTGCGCGACTGCTCCCAGTGCAAGGGCCAGGGCAAGAAGCCCTGCGCCGTCTGCAACGGCACCGGCTCCGTCCGCTCCTTCCGCAAGCTCAAGATCAAGTTGTGAGCGCCCTTCGCCCACTTGCGTTGCGCTCGCGCTTGAGAACGAATTGAGACGCGTGATTGGATGCCGTCCGCTTCAGTTGGGTCGAGCGCTCCGAGTTCTTCTACGACGCCGGCCTTCCCGAGCGCCTCTTTCGCAATGTGACAGGCGAAGTGGTTCTCGCCGAGTGCGCCGCCTCGGTAGGATGTCTTGCATACCGTATGTCGTGTGTCATACCTGTCGTGTGCGCAGTCGGACGCCGACTTCTCAATTACCGGCACCCATTCCCCAGGTGGCTCCTCTGCGCGCCTATCCGGTGGCCGAGGTCAACGACCAGTCGCAGCGCCTCTGGCAGATCCACCGCCAGAAGTGCATTGGTGAGCGCGTGCGCGCATGTCGCCGTAACAGTCACTGCTTCGATCGCTTCCTCAGGCTCGAGTCGTGTGGTGCAGCAGCGGCAGACGCTGGAGGCGGTGCCAGTGGCCAAGGTCACCTACACCATTGGGAAGTCGGCCCGAAGGAGCTTCTTCTACGTCTACGGCCTCGAGCGGCGCTGCCACGTGCCCAACTACCCCAGCAAATGCGTCCTGCTCTAAGCCCACCGAGTCTGTCTAGTCTGCCGCTTATATTTGTAATGGTGTCGTTCTACTGCTTTACCGCACACACTGTTGAATCGGCGATCTCTGTCACGTCGTAGGACTGCGCGTACTCACGGCAGCTAGTGGCTTGCACAAACGTTGCGGTTTCTGTGCGTGGTACCTCATTTGAGTTGAATGTCTAGTGCAGCTACCTGTGATTGCTTGTGAATTCTATCATAACTCCTAGTCAGTGGGTCTTTCCGGCTACCTACTCTATGTGTGTCGTGGCAATTAGCGACTGCTGTGATCTGAACCGTTTTACCATTGTAATACTTGGTCTACCCAGAATGAACTGTACAGCGTCTTGGCTGCATTATCGTTACACATGTGCATCGGAATTGGTTCCGTACAATCGCCGATTCAATACCGCTATATGGACATGCAAGGCTATGTACAACATGCATGCGTGCAACATGCGGACAAAATACAGATGAAGTGGTACGAATTCGCTGCCTTCACGGCGGCCTGTCTTTCTTGCTCCTTTGCCGTCGACGGCGACGGCGACGGGGAGATAACCGAAGCAAAAGAAGAAAGGACGGAATCGCTCTGCGGCTCCCACTCACAACTAGATCTCTGGTGGAACTTGCTGACTCGTCAGTGTCCGCCCAGTGTCGACTTCGAGTGTGTGCTGGACGAGTTCGACCTGCCCCTCGACGGCGGTGGAGCCGTCCGCCTGAGATGCGGCGCTGGTGTGTCTACTGTTGCTTCCGAGTGGTTTCCAGCTACACCAGACGCAAGTGTAGTTGTGCTTCTTCTTCAGGCGCCGGCGTCTTCCCGGAGTGGTTCCAGGCCGTCCACCTGCTGAACTCGAGCACCTTCCTGCAGCTGCTCAACAAACTGGAGCTGCACCGCAACGAGCGCGTCGTCTCTTTGGACAAGACGCCCAGGGACTGGTGCCTGCTCGCCTGCTTCTACTCCACCAGCTGCCCCTTCAGCGGTCGGATGGGCGCCACATTCGACGCCCTGCCGCTGCTCTTCCGCAGTCTCTTCGTCGTGGCCATCGACGCCACCGCCAGCACGAGGTGATGGCCCTCCTTAGCGCAGAACTTTGATCAAACGCCACTCTGATCGGCTGCAGTTGGATTTGGCGCTATTCGGTCGGCCAAACCTTTCCGATTTCAGGCTCAACCACAAGTACGGCATTGCGGCCACGCCTACCGTAATCCTCTGGCACAACGGCAGGGCGATTGCTCGTTTCGACGAAACCGACACGTCGTTGGGAGCGTTCGTCAAGTTTCTAGAAGAGCGCACTGGTCCGTCTATTGGTCTCCTTGAGATTGGAAAGAGCATTGCCTAACGTGCCTCAATCGTTCAG
>JASAMZ010002117.1:0-10362 GCA_030248115.1 Linhomoeus sp. GSCO2_2 | reverse complement strand
TATGTTCTTGGCGTCGTATTGCTGTGATCTGGAGAAGAAGAAGAAGGAGAAAGATTGAGCCCGACCCCCGCCCGTGGGACAAGAATAGCCGCCGCGATCCTTTTTCCGCCTGTGATTTTCGCCACACTGAACCAATTTTCACCAAATTTGGAATTTAATCTGTCTATGACAATATCCTTTAGTGTACCAAATTTCATTCACTTCCGTTTAGTACAGCCCGAGAGAAACAAACATCGTGACGATGGGAAAAGGTGCGCGCGGACTGGATGGAACATATTATGGTTTGGCGCTGCCGCGCCAACCATAATTATCCGTCTGGGGATTATGTCAGCTTTATTACGTTGCCAGCCGCATTTTTCTGAAAATGACAAAAGAGATGAGCTTTCACAAGTTGGAGCAGACGCCTCTCCGGATGGATGATCGAGCTTATGGATAACTAGCGGCCTGGGCGCGCGCCTTCGGCGCGCGCGGAAAAGCCCTGCGCGGGCTCGCTTCGCTCGCCCGCTGGCTTTTCGTCTCTCTGCGCACTCGTACGCCTCGCTCGACAGCCGCCGCCCTTCACTGTGTGACAATATCTGCTTGGTTCGATTCCCGTGCTTGGGAAGAACTTTTGTTGATGCAAAAGTTATCATTTGCGGATTTTTTGCGCAACGTGCTAAATTCTGTGAAGTTGCACACTTGCTACCCTATCAGGCTGTCACATTGCCTTCCATGCATCACCTTCCATGCGGCCTCCACAGTCTATGAAAAATTTCAATTATAAAAAAAATATAAAAAAACCGAATTCTTTTAATATCAACTATCGTTTTTCAAATTTTATAGTCGCCAGAGAATCGCAATTTGCCATTTCTGCTGCGCAAGCAGTTGCGCAAAAACCTGGCAATAAGTACAATCCACTTTTTATATATAGCAATTCCGGCTTAGGGAAAACCCACCTTTTACACGCTATCGGACAAGATATTTTATTAAGCAAAAATTTAAATATTTGTTACAAAACCGGAGAACAATTTACCAATGAATTTATAGAAGCCATAAAAAACAGCAAATTTAAAGAATTTAGACGAAAATATCGTAAAGTCGATGTGTTACTGATAGATGATGTGCACTTTTTAGCCGGAAAAAATCGCTCAATGGAAGAATTTTTACACACATTTAATACACTAACGGATGCCAAAAAGCAAATAATTCTCACCAGTGAGCGCGCCCCGAGCGAAATCAAATCTTTAGACAAACGACTCATCTCGCGCTTTCAATGGGGCATTACTGCCGAAATTCCTAAACCGGATTTTGATACAAGAATTGCCATCGTTCGGCAAAAATCTATCGAATGGCGACTTAGTGTAAGTAATGATATAATTTATAAAATCGCAAAAAAAGTTACCGGCAGTGTTCGTTCTTTAGAAGGCGCTTTAAGGCGTATTTCTTCGTATCAGACTCTAAGTCAACAAATTCTGGACAAAAATCGGATTGATAAATTGCTTGACGATCTAACTGACAAACAAATAAAAACACCTTCAGTAAAAAAAATTCAAATCCAAATCGCAAAATTTTTTGGTATCACAAAAGAAGAACTAATATCGAAATCGCGCCACGCAAATATTCTGATTCCGCGTCAAATTGCAGTACGCCTATGTCGCAATCACTGCAACCTTTCTCTAAAAGAAATTGGCAAATCATTTGGCAATAAAGATCATTCTTATGTCATTCGTACTTGCAAATCACTCGAAAAAAAAATTAGCTAATAAAACTGAATTACTAGAAATATTCCAAAAATTAAAAGAAAAAATCACGTCTTAAAATTTCTTTTTTTCAAATAGTCGGATTTTATCAAGTTTTTGTAGTGCTAAAATACTTCAAATAAATCGTCAAATTCGGCTTGCACCTTTGGACTCTAGTCGCATTTCTGAAGTTTAACCCGGTATTTGCAATAGAAAATAAGATTCTATTTGATATTTTCATTTTCTATAGTAAAAACTTGGTAAATTTTTAGCATTTTTTTTAACATAAATTTGCAAAAAACGTCGATTTTTAAACTTTTTTGCTAAAAAAGTAGAAAAATTTGGTAAATTTCAAGCTATTTTTTTACAAATTCATCTAATTGAGCAATTTTTTTTGCTTTTTCATCTTTTGGCAAAAAACTAGCTTCAAAAGAATTTTTTATCAATTTATAAATATGTTTGCGCTTGAGGCCCAAAGCTGACTGAACTGCCAAAAAATTTTCATTCATGTAGCCGCCAAAATATGCTGGGTCATCAGAGTTGACGGTAACTTTTAGACCTTTTTCTAACATTTTTAGCAGCGGGTGTTCTTTCATATCTTTAACTACGGCAAGCTCAAGATTTGAAAGTGGACAAACTGTAAGAGCCATTTGTTCGTCAACCAATCGTTTAGTAAGTTTTTCATCTTCCAGACAGCGATTGCCATGGTCTATGCGTTTTACATTTAAAATATCTAATGCTTCGTAAATGTATTCTGGCGGTCCTTCTTCGCCTGCATGTGCAATCGGAATAAATCCCTCTTCTACTGACTCTGCGTATACATCCTTAAAAAGCGAAGGTGGATTGCCTATTTCAGAAGAATCCAGTCCTACTGCAATTATTTTATCTTTGTGATTTAATCCGTTTTTTAAAGTCTCAAAGGCAGCATCCTGACTCAGATGTCGCAAGTAGCTCATTATCAAGCAAAAAGAGATTCTCATTTCAGACTTTGCTTCTAGCAGAGCATTCCAAATGCCGTTAATAACATCATCAAAGTTAACACCTCTGTCTGTATGGGTTTGCGGGTCAAACATTATCTCTACATGCGTAACATTTTCGGCATGAACACGTTTTAAATATGCCTTTGTTAGATCGAAAAAATCCTGTTCTTTGAGTAAAACGCCAGCACCCTCATAGTAAATATCCAAAAAATCTTGCAATTTTGTAAAATTATACGCGTTTTTTATTTCTTCGACATTCTTATATTTTATCGAAATATTATTTCGATTTGCTATTTCAAACATTAATTCAGGTTCGAAAGAACCTTCTATATGTAAATGTAACTCAGCTTTTGGAATTTGTTTTATAAATTCTTCCATGCTTAAATCTGACCTAAGTTCTGTTTCTGCCATTTTTTTTGTTTATTTTTGATGAAAAAATTACTCTTTTTCTTAAATAATGCAATTATTAATAAAAAATAATTATAAATTATTAATAAATAAGTTTTTAACCAGGATTTTGCAATAGAAAATGAAAAGATGCGAAGAGATTTTTATTTTCAATGACTTAGAAAAAATATGCATGTGTGTCCATTTTGATACATAAAGATTTTTTATAAGTCATTGAGGATGAAAAGATCAAGTAGATTCTTGTTTTCTATTGCAAAATCCGGGTTTAAGCAGCAATAAGCTTATTATAATGAAAAATAATTATCACGATATCTAGCATTATCTAGTATATCGTTTGGCTCGATAGACTTTTACAGGGCTGGAATAATATCTGCTTGGCGCGGAGTAATTTTGTCTTTGTTGACTCGTATTAGTGGTATTATAAGTGCTTTTTCCGCGATAAACTGACATGGCTGTGGGCATAAAAGCTTCTAATTTGGCAATTCTGGTAGAATCTACCGGGTGGGTGCTCAAAAATGCTGGCATTTGTCCGCCTTTTTGACTTTTATAAGCGGCGAATCTGCGCCAAAGTGTAATGCTTTCGCGCGGATCATAACCGGCTTTTGCCATATAAATTGCGCCAATTTTATCTGCTTCCAATTCTTTGCCGCGGCTAAAAGGTTTTATAAAACCTAGATCTGCGCCAATCATGGCAGCCTGACGAATCCCTGTATTTACGCCACGCGAGCGCAAAGCTGCATCTGCTATGGTAGCTAAAGCGCCGACACCCATCTTGCGCGTCATCGTTTGGCCGCCGTGTCGCTCGGTAATATGAGCGATTTCATGTCCTATTACTGCTGCTAATTGGGCATCGTTTCTAGCAATTTTAAACATACCAGTATGAATGCCAACTTTGCCACCGGGCAAGGCAAATGCGTTAGGTTTTGAATTATCAAATACAACAAACTCCCATTGGGCACCGGGATAGTTTACCACTTTTCTTATTCGGTTACCTACCCGCCTTACTTTGGCATTATATGCTGAATTGCGCGAAATTTTATTTTTTTGTTTATATTGTTGGAATTGGCTAATGCCCATTTGATTTTCCTGAGCAACACTAAACATGTTTGTACATGATATGTTACTAAACGCGAATGTAAATCCACTTAAACAAGCGATTATTTTTAACATATTTTTCTTCATTTTTTTTATATTTATTTATTTATTTATTTATTTATTTATTTATTCAAAAAACATGATTATCTTTATTTTTTTGACAATTTTTACAATTTATTTATTCATTTTTTGATGTTTTTAAAAAAAATCTTATGCAATTTTACAACTAGAACCTCCAATGGTCAATGTTGGCGCAAGGGATAAGTGCTTGGTATATTTTGTCTGAATCTCATTTAATTGTGAAAAAACTCTTAGTGCAGCTTGCTTGCCCATTTCTTCTAAAGGTTGATTTACTCCGGTAATTTTAGGACTAGAATCTAAAGTATGACTAGTTACGTCAAAACAAACTATGCTAATATCTTCAGGCACTTTTATATTCATGCTCTTAGCGGCTTCTAATGCGCCGAGAGCGCTGAGTCCATTAGATGCAATTACTGCGCTTGGTATTTCACTAGATTTTAATATTTTCAACATTGCTTTACAGCCGGATTTTTTTCTGAAATTGCCGTTGCTAATCCATCCTTTATTAATTATAATTTTATTCTGTTTGAGGTGATATTTATAAAATTTTTCACGTTCTATAGCATCGCTCAAATCTATTCTGCCGGAAATAAAACCAATTTTTCGGTTTCCAAGTTCTAGCAAATAATCTATCAGCATCTGCATACCTTTATCATTATCACCATCCACCCAATTAATTTGATCATGCTTGCTCTTGCCACCAACAATGACAATAGGAGTTTTAGAATCGCTCACAGGTTGCAAAAAAATATCTTTTTTATATGGGGCTACAGCTATCAAGCCATCTACCACACGCTTGCTGATTAAATCATTGAGTTTTTCGCCATCAGAAAATTCGTCTGACATAGTATCTAGTAGCACTAAATGATAATTTAATCTATGAGCAGTCTTCATTATTCCTTGAAAAATTCTCTTAAAATATTCTTCACCTAAAAGCGCCTCGACAGGAAAGCCAATACCTATCAAACGCGTCTTTCCGGAATAGAAGTTGCCCGCTAGTTGATTATATTTATATCCAATTTTTTCTGCTTCAAATAAAACTTTTTCTCGCGTTTTAGCGCTAACATTTTTTTGCCACTAAATACTCGTGAAATTGTCATCTTAGATATACCGCTTCTTTGCGCGAGATCGCTCATTGTTGGCATTCTTTTACTCATATATCCTTTTTTAAATTTATGAAAATTTTTCCTCAGCTTATTACTTAACAGCAAAAAATTTATTATTCAATTAAAAATCACTTATCTAATGACAATTTTTATAAATTTTTGGGTTTTTTATTAATTTTAACTAATAATTCATGTATTTTTTGCCTAATTTGCCCGGTTTTTTATCGTTTTTTGCAAAAAAGTTTGCAAATTTTGTCTATAATATAAAATCATGAATTTTTACAATATTTTACAAAACCAAAGGATAAAAAGCGCTAGAACGACTTCCGAAAGCGCAAAAAATAAAGTTGATCGCTTTAGCAGCAAGATTGAGCAAAATAATCGCTCGAGTGAACGACTGACCTTGATGTGTCAGGCATTATATGAAGTTTTACAAGATAAATTTGATCTTCAGGAAAAGGAAGTTTTGAAAAAAATGGTAGAAATTGATTTTCGGGACGGCAGATTGGACAATAAAATCGATCATGAAATAATCGAATGTCAAAAATGCGGCGCAAAATCAAATACCAGAAGAAACAACTGCGTTATCTGCGGCGAAGTAACGATCCATATTAAAAAACACATTTTTAGATAAAAGAATCTAAAAAAAAGCTTTTAGTTGTTTTTCAAAAAGCGAAATTCGCGGTTTTTTGCTGATTTTTTAACAAAAAAAACTAATTTTCACGGTTTTTTATCATTTTTTGTAAAAAAATATTTAATTTTTAGTTACTTTTACTGACTCGTTACACTCGGCTGTGAAAAAAACCGTAAAAACAGCAAAAAATCTACTTAAAAGCCGTATTTTTTAGAAATTTTAAAAAGAGTAATTTTTTTGATTAATTTTATTAAAAATTCCTGTTATCCTCAGCATAAAATACTTGATTTTTTATCAAAAATCGTTATAAATTTAATTAGTAATATTCTAAAGATTCCGCTAAATAACTTAATAAAAATAAAATAACATAAATAAAATGAAAGTACAAAAAAAAATGACAATTTTAGTAGCAATTATGGCATTTTTTGTGTTAACTAGTTGCGCCACCACCATTCAGGATCGAATAAACGAAAAAACACAGACTTTTTCACGTTTATCATCAAAAGATAAAGCCCTCGTAGAAAAGGGAAGAATTAGATCAGGAATGAAAAAAGACGCAGTTTACATTGCCTGGGGCAAGCCCACATCAATAAAAAAAGGCAGTTACAAAAAAAGAAAGAATACGAAAAATGGTTCTATACAAGTTTATCGCCAAATCTCGGTTATGGCGTTAATTATGGTTTTGGCATTGGTTATCACGGTTATCATCACCGCGGTCGCTACCGTTATCATCCTTGGGATTATTTTTTATACGATATTTTCTTCCATCCGC
Organism: Linhomoeus sp. GSCO2_2; assembly: GCA_030248115.1. Taxonomy (NCBI): domain Eukaryota; kingdom Metazoa; phylum Nematoda; class Chromadorea; order Monhysterida; family Linhomoeidae; genus Linhomoeus; species Linhomoeus sp. GSCO2_2. The sequence continues at coordinate 3,568 of JASAMZ010002117.1, read as the reverse complement.
ACATTTATAGCGAAAGAATTGTTACAAAAAAAGTCGATTTTATTAATGGTTTAGTAAGTTCTTGGGAGCAAACTCAATAGAAGCTGTTTGCTTAAATCTTTTTGGCTCCTTTGCTTGGTCTTATTTACTTTAAATTTGTCTACAAATCTTTAACCAAACAGGTTTTTATGTATTTTTTTTTACCAATGTTAGATCACAAGATCGTAAATAGGATATTAAAACCCAAGCATTCTTTTATCTAGAATTTTAAAAAAAGTCAATTATAAGAACCATTTGAATCTTTGCATTTTTTTTTGTAAATGGCAAATTTTAGCATGGCTTTTGACAAAAGATTAAGACCAACTACAGGACTAGTAAAAGAAGCAATTTTTTCAATGCTAGGAGATAAAATTAAAGGAGCTTTTTTTTTGGATATGTTCGCAGGCACTGGGTCTGTGGGCTTTGCTGCGTTAGAAAAAGGCGCAAATTTTGTGTATTTCATCGAAAAAAATCACAGTTTTTTTCAAAAAATTAAGCAAAAAATCAAAAAAAATGGCTTTGAATCAAATACGAAAGTTAAAAATATCGATGTTTTTGTTTTTTTAAAAAAATTTGCGCAAAATAATAAAAAAAATCGACAATTTGATATAATCTTTGCAGACCCGCCTTACAAAAAAAAACAAAATGACAGGAATTTTATTTTTAATGTAGTGTCATCTGATTTTGTTTATGATTCTTTAGCTAAAGATGGTTTACTAATTTTTCAATGTCTTGGTAAATATGAAAATTTTATAAATTTTACCAAAAAAAAATATAAAGTTATAAAGCAAAAAAAATATGGCGCCGGATTTTTATTTTTTTTACAAAAAAAGATTATTTTTTTACATGCCATTAAAGCCGGATTTAATGAGATCTTCAATAGCCGAAATTGCTTCTGCTGCATCCGGCCCTTCTGCTTTTACAATAATAGATGATCCACAACTGGCAGCAAGCATCATGATCCCCATAATGCTTTTGGCGTTGACTTCTTCGTCATCTTTTTCAATTGTTATTTCTGAGTCAAATTGGCTTGATGTTTTAACTAGCATGGCTGCAGGACGAGCATGTAAACCCTGTTCGTTGACTATTATCATTTCTTTAATCATTGCGCCCGTTTCTTGTGCTAGTTCGCTCATATGTTATGTTGAAATTTTTATTATTTTATAATTAATTTTGCATTTTTTTACGAAATTGTCAAGTTTTTGTTTTTGCTGCTAAGTTTTTTTGTCAATTGTTTGTCAAATTCCAAAGCTGAGTTGACACCGAGACTTTTAAGTTTCTGATCAAGAGCAGCTACTTCGATCATTTTGGACATATCTCTACCGGGAGCAATCGGTATTGCAACGTGTCTGATTTTTTTATTGAAAATTTTATAATAAGTTTCTTTCATACCAACTCTTTCTACCTCATCCATTTGTTTATATGGCAAAAGTGTAACTACTAGATCTAGTTTTTGTCTTAGACGAATGTTACCTACTCCAAAAAGCGCAGCCACATTAATAATACCGAGTCCTCTAACTTCCATAAGAAATCTGCCAATTTCTTTAGTTTCGCCATGTAGATTGCCATTTCCTTTTAGTTTTATTACCACCAAATCGTCTGCAACCAAGCTGGCGCCGCGTTCGATGAGTCCGAGAACGCTTTCACTTTTACCGACACCACTTTTACCGCGAATGAGGATGCCGATGCCTTTCACATCAACCATACAACCATGCTCTATTGTTTTTGGCGCAAAACTAAGCTCTAGTGAAAAAGTTGCAGAATTTATGAATTTCATTGTAATCATTTTTGAAGTGAAAACAGAAATCCCAGCATTTTCTGCAATTTGCAATAAATTGTCATCGATGCTTGCGCCTCTTGAAAATACAATGCAAGGAATATTTTTTGAACAAAATAAAGTAAAACAATTTAAGCGGCGTTCGTTGCTAAGACTTTTTAAAAAAGATAATTCTGCTGCGCCAATTACCTGAATGCGTTTATTTGCAAAATATTTATAAAATCCTGAAATTGCCAAGCCGGGTCGGTTCACCGTCGGTTCTCGTATGACGCGTTCGAATCCGCAATCTGTGCTGACTAAGCTTAATTTTAGTTCCTTTTTATATGTATTAAAAAAATCTCTTACTTTTACTTTTTTTGGCTTAATTACCTTTGATTTTGATACTTTTTCTAGCATAAAAATTATTTTGCTTTTTTCAGTTCGCTCAAAATATTAAAAGAGTGTAATTGTTCGACGTATAATTCTGCTTTTTCGCGATCACCGGTCCACACCAATGCCTTGCCATTATTATGCGCTTGTTTCATTAACTTCTCTGCTTGCGCATTATCAAAACCAAAAATTCTACGCAAAGCCATTACAATATAATTCATAAGATTAACTGGATCATTAAAAATAAAAACATTCCATGGCTGATCTATACCTACTTTGCTAATAGTTAGTGTGTCTGTATCTACCTTAATGTTTAGATAAAATTTCATCTAAAAAAATTGAAAAGTTTTGCTAATTTATATCTTATAATATTAATCATAACTAATTTTGCTAAAAAATGTAAGAAAATTTTTATTTTTACTTAAAAAAACTTCAAGTGAAAAAAAATCTTCCGCTTTTGCGCAGAAATTTTCTACTAATGGCTCTCTATCAGATAATTGTAAAAAGTAAAATAATCCTCCGCGCCATTCAAAATACAAATACGCTAAAAAAATCATAATCATCGGTAAACACAAAGTTTTCCCATGCAAAACAAAAGTAGTAGGCAAATTACCCGGACAAATGCCTTTATTGACCATAATTTTCATGCGTTCTATATCATAAATAGCCCGCGCGCCTTTGAGCGCCTCGAGACATGCATATCCAGTTTCAATATTTGACCTCCTTTCAGCCAAAGAAAATTTTTTGCGCAGCCAAATAGAAAAAATTTGATCATTTTTTCCTAATTCACGTATTTTTTTTTGTTTTAAGAGCTTATAGCTACTCTGCATATGCCCAAAAATACCTATTTTATACAATTTGAGCCATTTTTGCCACGAAAAATCGAATTTTTCATCACTTTTTGGCAAAAAAAGTCCGCTTTTACCCAAACGCAAGCCAATAAACGCTATTTGCAAAATTCGCACCAACTCGCGACCATCATTTACCTGTAAACTATTTTCATTTACCTCTCTTTGACTCAAAATCATTGTTAAATTTACCATATTTTAGTCCTTTTTAAAAGCAATTTGATAAAGAAAAGGTTGATGCAGAAAATATTATGGTAAAATTAATTAGTGGATCAAGATGAAAATAAGAGTTCAAACGTTTATATAATATTTTTTTTTGTAGCGGCAATTTTTTTATTTTTTATTATTGCGGCGCTTGCCTCAATCGCTTTTCCAGTTTATCAAGCAATAATGAAAAAAGGCAAAGTTACCAGAGCCATTGTTAATGCCAAAGAAATTTCTATTGCTATGTGGAATTACGCATCAGATCATAATGGTCATTTTCCTGGTAGCCCATCTGATAAAAATTCAAATGATGCTTTTAAAGTTATTGCAAAATATTGCATTTTGAAGAATT
>JASAMZ010002115.1:0-19278 GCA_030248115.1 Linhomoeus sp. GSCO2_2 | reverse complement strand
GACAGGGATTATTACACTTGTACGTCACTTCTGACTGGACATGATGGACTTCTGGCCAAAGGAGCGAAAGCTGATGGAGCGTGGAAGAGACTTAGACAGACAGGCGGAAAGTGTGAGACAGAAGGTCTGAGTGGGGTTTATGTATTCCGATTTGTGTGCCAGCGAGTCAAACGGATTAGTAGCTGGTTCGGTGACTCTGCTTGATCTGGTCGGTATTGGTAGGGGTCGAAGGTCGGAGTAGAGTATATGTAGTGCGATGTGCGTGCCAGCGAGTCAAACGGATTAGTAGCTGGTTCGGTGACTCTGTTTGATCTGGTCGGTATGGGTAAGGTTGCACGCCATATCTATTTATGCCAATGAACCGTGACTGACTCCCGATTAATCCACAGCGATTATACCTCTAGCGCGAGTGGTAGGTTGTTGTTTGCATATCGCAGCCACCCTGTACGCAATGCCCTTTGCAGTCTTTTGGCGCATTCTTGTTCCATAACTGACATTTGCAAACAACAGAGTTGAATGACAACGAAACGCGAACGAGACAAATGCCAAGACGGCGATAAGCAACAGCTCTAGTAATCGTACATTGATAGTAGTGTTTCTTTCTTAGCGATGTCGGATCGCACCTTCTGTAGTCGCTCGTCGATGTTGTCGAGTTGTTCTCGTTCTTCCTCGAATAGGTTTCGAATCTCGTTCAAGTCGGCCTCTTCTTTCTGCAGCACCGTTAGCTGTTCTCTGACGGTGGTGCAGACGTCGTCCATGGATTCTGAAAGCCTAGTGTACTTTGACGTTTTGTTGGAGTCGTCTTTGACGTGAAGTCAAGTCCAACCTGTGTCTTCTTCTATGTCATCAGGCAGGTAAGGGCTCAGGTTCGATCGGTGGCACCCCTTGCACTCTGTGAAGCAAGGATCGTCTTGTGGACCGCCGCAGATGTTGCACTCTCGCCTGTCGTAGTGGTCGTCGTCGTCGTTGCAGCCGTCGTTGGTGTTGTAGTGTCGTCGTTGTGGTCGTCGTTGTGGTCGTCGTCGTTGTGGTCGTCGTCGTTGTTGTTGTGGTGGTCGTCGTTGGGGTCGTCGTCGTCGTTGCTGTTGTGGTGGTCGTCGTTGGGGTCGTCGTCGTCGTTGCTGTTGTGGTGGTCGTCGTTGGGGTCATCGTTGTGGTGGTCGTCGTTTTGGTCATCGTCGTTGTGGTCGTTGTCGTTGCTGTTGTGGTCATCGTCGTTGTGGTCGTTGTCGTTGCTGTTGTGGTCGCCGTCGTTGTCGTCGTCGTCGTCGTGGTCGTCGTCGTTGTGGTCGTCGTCGTCGCTGGACGCTCCTGGAAAAGATGGATTTGTACGTTGCATCGTTTGCTTATGCGCTATGCAATCGTACCTGAATCGGTGGAGCTGTCGCTGCTGGTGCCGTAGTCGATGTAGGTGCGGTCGGAGTCGTAGCCATTGCTCTCTTCAGCATCGTCGATAAAGTCCAAGTCGGACTCGGTGGCTTCTGAATTTGTATGTACGTGTGTAGCTTCTTTCACTACAGTGGGTCGCGAGTGGAACCAACCTTCTTCTGGGCCGCTGTCTGAGTCTTCGGTAGTGTCGTCTCCATCTTCGTCGTCGTCGTCGTCGTCGTCGTCATCGTCGTCGTCGTCATCGTCGAAGGGCTCAGCGTCGAATGAGTCTCGAATCCGAGCCCTGTGGTTCTCCTCCATGTCTTGGCAGGTGCTGATGAATTGACAGAGCGAGTCGGCCACTTTGTCGAAGCCGTGGTTGTTCGTCATGTTGAGGAAAGCGCTGTTGTCTGTGACCAATCGATGGGCGATTGTGTCCACGTACGCCATAGCAACTTTCGGCGTCTTGGTACAGACCTCGTCCAGCGACACTCTAAAAGCACGGCGCTCGCGCTCGACGTCAAACAACACAATTGGTGTCAACCTACACACCTTGGATGTTTGGTGTGCCATCCGGTGGCATTGCGCATCGAACAGAATGCGGTCTTGGCCTTGGCGCACAAGAGCTCGATGATCAACTCGGAATCGAATCCATTCCCCGCATGGTGATCAACGAAACTCAACCAGTGCCGGTTCTGGGTAAGCTGTTGAATCGCAGCTGCTCGGTCGTGGTCTTGAGCTGTGGGTCGGTCGACTTCCTCCACGGCGTTGAGCGTCGACCAGTCGAGATTGTTGTCGTCGAATTCTTCTTGGAATTGGCCTTTCGAGTACTTCAAGGCGCTGATGATACCGTCTTTGTGACGCATGAAAGCGTCCTGCAGAATTTTCAGGGTGCGGTCGCCACCAAAGTGACGCTTCAGGATCGATTTGACTTCTTTGGGGTAGTCACGACAATCGATTGACTTTAGTATTCTACCAGTCTCCTTACTTAATCTCCGAAGCTTGGCCTCGAGGGCCGCCACATGGCCGTAGGTAGGAAAACTGGTGACGAACCTTCATCTTCCCTGTTGTTAGTAAGAGCTCGACAAAGGGGCTCTATATACTGCGGCCGGTCGGTGGGTCAACTTGTTGCGAGTCGAGCAGCTTGGTGTGTCAAACGACTTGTGTCAAACGGATACGGGAGGCGCTGGCGCCGGGTAACTTCTCGCGTGTCAAACGACATGGTGGTGTGTCAAACGAATTAGAAGAAGCCGATAAAAGGTGTGTCTACACCTAGATGGGTCGAGGAATCATGCCCAACACTACTCTGGAATCGCTGTTTCTCAGAGCTTTCCAATCGGCCAGTGCTCAGTATGTCCAGCAAGCTTCCTTTAACGCCTGTGACGGCTGTCTGTGGGAATCCGGCAGTCAATTGTCCCACGACCATTTGTACGAGCCTCTGTTCCTGTTCCGCCCTCGACAGTTCGATTGCCTCGTTTCGCTCACGCCAATCAATTCGGTGTTTCACAAGCTAGCTGAATTGCTGCGACAAACCCATCACTTTGTGCCTGCTGAAGACTTGGCCGATTTCGTCGCCGACCTTTCCTTCGACGACCCCTTCCCTTCTGGTAGCAGTCTGAGAAGAAGGGGTATCGCCTTTGTGTTTGGCGACGAAGACGGCGAGAGCAGTGGAGAGGAAACACTCCCCAATCTATCCTAGGAGGGACGCGGGCGAATTAGGTAGGCCGATAGTGGACGCTTTGGCAGGTACTAATCTCGCTGTGTGTGTCTAACGAAGCGGATGACCACCCTGACGGAATGGCCTTTTTGGTAGCCATTTGCCATTATGTGTGTGCGTGTGTGTGTGTGTGTGTGTGTGTGTTGTGTGTGTGTTCGTCCGAGGTAGAAGTCGGCGCCGTTTCATTCTGTTGAACTTTGTTTGTATTTTATAGTTGTGGTGTACCATCATCCAACTTGTTGAAGAGCTGCTTCTGTCCCACGAGCCAAGAATGGCGACCCGTCGAGTCAGAATGTGAGTTGATTGTGCTCGTGTTGGTCCATTGTCGCGCTAAGGGAGGGAGAGGAATTGTGCCTATGTTTGCAGCGGGAGGAAGGCCACTCCAGGGCAGACATTCGTCAAAGTGAGAGACGCCTTGGCCTTACTAGTACCCAGCCAGGAGCTCTCCACCTCCGTCAAAATCTGGGCTGTGGAAAACGTCCAGGAAACGGGTGTGGACGTCGGGCTTCTGGTTCAGCTGTTCGGAGGCCGACTCCGGGTGCTGCGGCCGTCACTCTCGGTGGACGACTACTTCGACACCTACGATGACTGGAGAGTGGAGACGGGCCCTTCCGACATGGTGCTCTGGGGCAACTTCCCCATGGAGCTGGTGTGTTTTCTGATTGTTCTGTGTTGTTCTGCGATATGTGATTGTTCTGCCCTGGACCTGGATGCGTTCCACATGGTAAGGTATCACTTCAGGCCGCCACCAGGGCCAGCATTCTGGTGGAGTGGAGTCCGGCCCACTCTGTGGAGGAGGCGGTCCGCCGACGGGAGCTGCTGGGGCCGGGGCCCAAGCTGATCGTTACGGTCGTGGACCCCGCCATCATGCCCCAGTGGCCCCAGGGCGGCTTCCCGATGCCCCCACCGGCCTACGACAGCGGGCACGACGACGACAGCGACTCCGACGGCGACGGAGAGGACGACAGCGCCCAGCACGACCAGGGCGTGAGTGGAGGCGTTGGCCATGGCAGCAGCGGGGGCGGCGGCACCGACCACAGCGACAATGGCCATGGGGCACGCGGCCAGGGCATAAGCGGCCAGGGCGGGAGCGGCCAGGGCAGGAGCGGCCAGGGCGGGAGCGGCCAGGGCGGGAGCGGCCAGGGCGGGAGCGGCCAGGGCATAAGCGGCCAGGGCGGGAGCGGCCAGGGCGGGAGCGGCCAGGGCGGGAGCGGCCAGGGCGGGAGCGGGGGCAACAACCGTCCCGATTTCCCCTTCTTCGATCGGCCTGATCTGTAGGCGTACATACATAGGTAATATCGACATCTTTCGGTAGTGTCCTTAGGTTGCTTGAGGCTCTTACGATCGCATTACGCATCCGTTTAAGTCGATGAAATCACATATTGTGCTACACATAGTGTTCTGATATTGTGAATTTGTGATGCCTTCTAATGTGTCGCTTCCTGTTGTCGTACCCAGACATGTCATTGTCTTTAAGGACAATTGTCTTAGACAATTTAACTCGGTTAAATTGTCCGACAAGACAAGACAATTTAGATTGTCCCGAGTTTTCGCAAGGACAAGGCAAAGACAATACAATCAGAGTGGGCAGTTAAGACAAATAGGTAAATTGTCCTTAAATTGTCCTTAGATTGTCCTTTGTAGTATGGATCACAACATCCAGTGAGCCGCAATTTTGTGTTGCGGGGACTATTTATGGGACTCTGAGTGTAACAATCTATGGATTTGCCTAATGTAAACTTGTGTTGATTATGAAATATTAGCTCCGAGTAGGAGAACATGACATGAACTCAGCACAAACGCAACCCTCTCTGGGACAATTTAGGGACAATATAAGGACAATTTAAAGACAAGACAAGACGAAGACAAGACAATTTATGATATCGGATATAGGACAAAGACAAGGACAAGACAATTTAATATTTGGGGCTAGAGACAAAGACAAAGACAAGACAATTGGCAAAATCCTGGGACAATGGCATGTCTGGTCGTACCTCATTCTGATGATGTGTCACCTTCCGTTGTTGTGCAATAGAATTGGTTTGCATAACGACAATCACCGGCCTACAGTACTATGCGATTGCAACAAGCATGACCTACAGTACTGCGAGATTGGCATCACACTACCTCACGCAATTCCATTTGCGATTCGAATGGCTTTCAAAGGAGAGTGCCTGTCAATAATTGGATTTCGCAAGGACGAGTTTCCTTAGTAGTACTGAAAGGCGAGTCTGTAGTAATATTGAGAAGTACATACTTCTGAAACTTTACTAATGAGTCGAATGGATTGGTGTGTCAAACGGATGTTGCTCCAAGGTGATGTGAGCATTGGAGGTTGGGTTATCAGCCGCCCACCTCTAACACTACTCCGGTTCTTGAGTAAAACAGATAAATCAAGAAGGCAGCCGACACCCAGGTGTTCAAACTGACATATCCTCCATATTGGATTGCACCTTTCGGAATCACGGAACTACAGTATTGGCAGGCAGGGAGCTGTTGATGCTATGATCGCCACTCGATGTAGTACCGGAGTCGGACGCACGCCGAACAAATCGCTTGTGACATCATGACATCCTAGAGTATTGAAAACGTAGAATTCCACTTATATTTTGTAGTCCTACAGGCTTTTGCGTAATGACCATTTCGACTGTTTGCCTTCGTTCTGCCCCCTTCCAGGGACGCATCACCGCATTTGTTGGTGCTGTTGCATGATCCGATGTTCCGCAGCACTTGGCTGCTAGATGTCTCATTTTGTAGGAGCGGGTGTGGTGTTGTCGAATGTGTGGCAAGACTATAAGTTGAGCCACTCGCTGTTGGAATTCTACTCTGTGTTTCAGCTTCCCATGGTTCATGAGCACCACTTCCAGGGGTCCAGTGAAATCTTCGTCAGTGGATCCACAGAGAACCGTGATTCCTTGTCGCTTGACCATTCCAGAACGAGCGCTAATCAGCCCCACGCATACGTGTAACCGGGGGGGGGGGGGTAACGCCCCCCCCCCCCCTAAGAGGGGCGCCCCCCCCCCCCCCCCCTAAGAGGGGGTGCCCCCCCCCCCCCCCCCTAAGAGGGGAGCGAAGAAAGGGCATGCAGAAGACTGATTGGCATTGGTTTTGACGTTGAAAAGGCAGTGAGTGAGTTGAAAAGGCAGTGAGAGAGATATGCGCCGACTTGCAGACGCCGTCTTTTTCTGCCCCCCCCCCCCCCCCTAACTCGAACACTCCACTCGCTGCATGCCAGCGCCCACCTCGAATCTTCTGAGCCAGACAGCTATCCGGTCGCTATTGTGAATGGCGGCGCCGCTGAGTGTATCTGGCGATTAGGCGCTCGCTTCAAGAGTACCGTACCCTTGAGAGGTACATTGGCGCTCAAGAGTAATGCGCACTCAAATGAAGTAGGACGATTCAGTTCCTTCGCGAGTGAGACCGGTGGGTTAGCCTCGAGACTGGCAACCGCGTCAAAACGAGCGGATGCGAGAGTACCGTACACCCTTGCTCTTTGAAGCCGTCGTTTCCTAGCCTCTTGGGCGACCGCTTGAAAAAACGCGCTGCGCGAGAGATTGCCGCTTTGAGGCGCTAAGTGCCTGCGAAGGATTTCACTTCCTTCTCGACTGACTGACAGCGTTTCTGAGACATGAACCGCGACGAGTCAACTTCTGCGACTTGCTATGTCGGCGATCTAGGTGACTATATGTGAAAAGGTGGTTGTGTAGTTCGGATTGTGTGTAGAGAGGATTCTTTGGCGCAGAAACCAGCTTGACCAAAAAGTGAATAAAAAGTTGCAATATATTCTTATTTGAAGTTTCGGTGCTAGGTAAAATTTCTCGGTGGCCACATGTGCGAGTATCACAGGTTGTCGCCGCCATCTACCATATTTATTCAGTGGCCCGCGAGTAACATACCCGCTTTCTACGAGCTATTGAGGGGACGAAACAGCTCGAGGTACTTTAAATGTGAGTTGACATTGTTCTACAAATATGGTAACAGAGCCTGAGAGTTGTCATTGTCAAAGAGTTTTTGGAGCACATAACAGCTTCTTCTATTTCAGTAGTCGACAGATCGCCCAGGATCAACCTCAGCTTGGACGAATCGGCTTGGCTAAGTTCGACCGAGCTTCGACAAGAGATCATGACAGCAGTCTTGCAAATGCAGGAGGCGAGTTTCTCTCCCAGTCAGTCCCTAGGTAGCACCACAATTCTCCTCGCCAGAGGTTCAATTCATACGTGTAACCGGGGGGGGGGGGGGGGTATGGGGGGGGGGGCAAGCCCCCCCCCCTAGCCGAAAGTGTACCCCCCCCCTACCCCCCCCCCCCCCCCAGGTACCCCCTCCCGCCTTCCCCAAAAGACCCCCCCCCCCCCCCTAGAATTTCCGGCGCTATATTCTGGATGTTTTTGACCAAAATTTAAGCGATTTTTGGCACTTCTTTGCCTATTTTTGCAAAATTTTCTTATTTTTTGGTACTTTTTTGGCAAAATTTTACCAATGTAGACCTGGCCAATGTGGCCAATGTAGACCTGGCCGCAGTCGCAGTTGACACAGTAGACGACGTCAGAGGCCTCAGCCACCTTCAGTTTGGGTTTCAGTTTTGGCTTCAAGTCAGACATGACAGTGCGTGCGCTTCTTGGCACGCCGGGACAGACGCCGCCTTCAGCTGCTGAGCCGAGAGAGGGCCAGTAGTAGGACATTTCGCGACTTTTTCTGACTGTTCTTGACTATTTCGTTCGACAGTAACTTGACGCTTTGAGACTACTATGACAATAATTTCCGAATTCGTTCGACAGTGACCCGACATTTCGCGACTGTACTCTAACATTGTTTCTGACTAGCCGACTGTAATTCGTTCGACAGTAACCCGTCATTGCGACTGTACTCTGACATCGTTTCTGACTAGTAAACTGTAATTCGTTTAACATTCCGCGACACTTTGCCAAAACTGTTGTCGACTTTTGTGAAGGCTATGCTGGGAGGAAGACAACTGATGGGCTGAATCTGAAATGGTCCAAATGCCGCCTATCTGGTCTGTGCGCCTGAGAGCCAATAGCTACCAAAACTGCAGCTCAGACTATAGGTTCTTTCTTCTCTGAAACTCTGGATGAATCACAACTTGCACAGCAATCTCTCGGTCGAATCTGAATCGTCTATGGTACTCGGAGCGTGCAGCCCACGCGGAAATCCATTCTTCCTAGTCCCTACCCTCTCTCGTAGGACGCAAGCTGCACGTTTCGATACGGCGAGGAAAGACTGGACACCCCTCTGGGCACACGTCTGGAGGGCCCCAAGGGACCCCTCTGAAGGTGACGTACCTCTCTGTCTGTGGTAGTACACTACTAAAGTTGGCCTAGATGATGCAAATCACTCGTCCATATTTGCGTCGAGGACAATTGTCAGCCGACGGTAGGCCGGTTGTTTACCCCCCAATCGACAGTGGAAAGAAATTTAAAAGGCGTGTTCGCACCTTTGCATGGGGCAAGTATCGTCTAGGCAGCGACGTATCTTGTTGGAAAGGAAAGCGACACAATGGAAAGCCAAGCAAAACAATCCCTCTTCAAGACAAAGTTATGACAGCTCCTATGACTCGTGTGTTGCTCCTTTGAATGACTCCGGACGCGAGAGGATCTTAGCGAATCTAGGTAGCAAGGGCGTGCCAATGACTGTGCGCTAGCTCTTTTCCTACCGCAACTTTTTCTCAGCCGCAACTATTTCTATGCTGACGACAACTACACTGTACTGTACTGCGCTGTACTGGAAGCGAAAGACAACTATCGGTTGTTGAGTAAAGCAGATAAATCAGAAAGGCAGCCGACACCCAGGTGTTCAAAAGTGACATTTGTCCTCCTTATTGAATTGCACCTTTTGGAATCACAGAACTACAGTCCATTCAAGAAAGGCTGGCACTGGGTGGTTATTTGAGTCTTATTTGAGTATTGACGTTCCGTCCAGTTTTCACGCTGCCACACAAGTAAGGAGACTTGCCATCTCGTTGACGCCGACTGTCTTTGCCGAATTCGTGCTGATGGGGTTGTTGCCTTTAGGCTAGAAAGACGGTTCACAAATGCCGAATTGTAGCGATTTCTGGCTTGGCATAAAAATGTGAACTGCTCGCCTGTGGCGCTTTGTAGAATTATAATATATTTCGGAAAATCCTGTCGATATATTGTACACTACAGGTCCGCTGCTCCGACATAAGTGGCCTACGCTCGTATCCATCTCGCAGTGCAAGCGCGAGTACTTCCGCTGTGCCGACAGTAGTTTAGCATAATGCCGGGCCATTCAGTTGATTTCGAGTCCACTGTAATAGTTAATGACATTAGTAAATGCCCTTCCTGGCAAGACCTCGTAATGCCAAGCCATTCGGTACTTTTCGAGTCCAGCCCTATGTTGTAGTTTCTTGTAGTCGCCAACTTCCTTCGCGCATCCTCCCGTCGGCGCGCGCCTGCGCGGGTAACAAATGACCACAGCGCGCAATCCACGCTACCGTACGGCGTACGCGGCTGTCATCCGATCGACACCCGCCGCCGCCTCCACCGTTCATCGTAGGCACGCGCGCAGTGAGAGAGCGAGCGATCGTGTATCCAGACCAGAATCTACAGGGTGTTAATTTTCCCAATCGAGTCCCACATTCGAATAAAGCGAAAAAATGAAGCTGGTGGCCCGTAAGGTTCATGGGGTGGTCGGACAGCTGTGCGAGGTGGAGGATACTCTGGGGCAGGATAAGGAAGACAAAACGATATTCTTCGTTCGTGACAGTTGGGTTGGGGAGGAGCTGACCGTCCATCTGCCCGAACTGGATCGACTGCCGCTGATTGTCCATCCGTACCTGCCCAACAAGCTCTACAAGGCGAGGGTCGACAACTTCCGGAAGAATTCCAACTCTAAGGTATTTCGCGCAAACACGTTTGTTACAAACACTCTACGTTTTGTAACGTGAGTGCCAAAGGGCAAAGTGTGAGTGCTCCAGTACACCTCTAAAGTCTGTCCAAAAAAAACTGAGACTGGAGGTTTTTGGGGGTCTTCCGATGTTGTAGTATGATGAACCAAACCAAGTTGGGTACCAATCGATAGGTCTCGACGAGCTCTATTGGCCCACGCGTATTTCGACTTAATCACGCAACACGCACGGAAACGCGACGCCACAGTAAAAAATCGACTTTTTTTCGTGACTACAGATTTTTTTCGTTCCACTTGCATTTTGTAGAGCAATATGTCCTTACTAATCCCTGCAAGTATGAAAGTTCAGAAACCAGCTGTGCAAAAGTCATAGCGATTCTCCCGACCCCTATTTTTTTGATTTACTAACATTTTTTCGGAACCCCCCGAAATTGGAGTCCATTTGGCCATTTTTCGCGGCTCCTGCGGCCGATCTGGCTGAAATTTGTAGGGTGTGTGGGGAACACATGGAAGCAACTTTTGGCCAAACGACGCCCTCCTCGCTTGTTGGAACCGCCTGCAGCGCTTGTTTTTCGGCGAAAATCGACAAATTTTAAATTCGCTTGAGATTGACTTGAGACTCTACAGCTTTGGGAGTCTTACTTAGGTGCGCTGCGTAGACATTAAGTGGGCCCACATACCTGCCAAGTTTGGCCTCGCTGCGCCTTAAGAACAAAAAATTACGAGCGAAAAACTTTGCGACGTTTCGATCACAAAATCAGTTTTTGGCGTCTCAATGTTTACAGGCCCATTGCTCAGAACGGCAAGCGGCATTCAGTTGGCTCATGCATCGTTGGATTCGCCGTTTGATTCTCTGTCGTGGTGCTGTACGTTTGGTCAATTGTAGGATTTCCCTGAAAAGCGCCTTGCGCTCCTGTGATTTGGGGCTACAGAAGTTACCGCCAACTCTGACATTACGCTGCAGTCAAACGTGACGTTGTTCGAAGATGGTGTAGTAGAATAAAGTATTTGTCTTTGTGCCCTCTGTCTCTGCACCAAATTTCGGCTCAATCGGTTGCAAACTATTTTCTACAAATTGATGTTCAATTTTTCGCTGCCTCGTCAGAAATAGTTTGCAACCGATTGAGCTGAAATTTGGTGCAGAGACAGAGGGCACAAAGACAAATACTTTATTCTACTACACCATCTTCGAACAACGTCACGTTTGACTGCAGCGTAATGTCAAAGTTGCCGGTAACTTCTGTAGCCCCAAATCACAGGAGCGCAAGGCGCTTTTCAGGGAAATCCTACAATTGACCAAACGTACAGCACCACGATAGAGAATCAAACGGCGAATCCAACGATGCATGAGCCAACTGAATGCCGCTTGCCGTTCTCGAGCAATGGGCCTGTAAACATTGAGACGCCAAAAACTGATTTTGTGATCGAAACGTCGCAAAGTTTTTCGCTCGTAATTTTTTGTTCTTAAGGCGCAGCGAGGCCAAACTTGGCAGGTATGTGGGCCCACTTAATGTCTACGCAGCGCACCTAAGTAAGCTCCCAAAACTGCAGAGTCTCAAGTCAATCTCAATCGAATTTAAAATTTGTCGATTTTCGCCGAAAAACAAGCGCTGCAGGCGGTTCCAACAAGCGAGGAGGGCGTCGTTTGGCCAAAAGTTGCTTCCATGTGTTTCCCACACACCCTACAAATTTCAGCCAGATCGGCCGCAGGAGCCGCGAAAAATGGCCAAATGGACTCCAATTTCGGGGGGTTCCGAAAAAATGTTAGTAAATCAAAAAAATAGGGGTCGGGAGAATCGCTATAACTTTTGCACAGCTGGTTTCTGAACTTTCATACTTGCAGGGATTAGTAAGGACATATTGCTCTACAAAATGCAAGTGGAACGAAAAAAATCTGTAGTCACGAAAAAAAGTCGATTTTTTACTGTGGCGTCGCGTTTCCGTGCGTGTTGCGTGATCAAGTCGAAATACGCGTGGGCCAATAGAGCTCGTCGAGACCTATCGATTGGTACCCAACTTGGTTTGGTTCATCATACTACAACATCGGAAGACCCCCAAAAACCTCCAGTCTCAGTTTTTTTTGGACAGACTTTAGTTCATTCCAACAGGCCCTGGTGGTTGTGGGTCAATGGGGGATGCTGGGCGCCATCGTGGGCGACACCCCCACTGCGATAGGGAACATTGTCCACTGGCACAATCCCACTTCCCGCGAGGACTTGGACGGGAACAGTCTATATCTAGAAATTTAAAAAATTAGAACATACAGTACGCTCCAGACACTCAATTGTGCGCGCAAACTGAAGAGCTTACATGGGGCCATTGAAAACCACTTCTCACACTGCAACTTTCGATTTTATATGAAAGTTCAAAACTTCCAAACGGCCATATCTCGAAAGTGAAAAATGTGACATAGCTCATTTTACCATAAGGACGACGATTTGGCCGTCATGTGGCAACCAATTCTGCAATAGAACACACAGTCGCTCACTTTCGTTCTTCCATGGCACACAGCAAAGGTAACACTCCACACGTCTCCAAGGTTCTGGCACATGATAACACACTGCACGTCGGCACAAAGTATATGGCTCTTCTATGCGTTGCACACCGTACGTGACCTTGATTCTCTTTCCTTCGGCCTAGTGTAATCGACACGTTTTTTCGCCCGGCCTCAGCCGGGCGAACCCCTACGAGAGCTTATCGTGCGTGCGTGCGTGCGTTCGTCCGTCACGCTCTCAGATCTCGGCGTTGGTAAGTCGTAGGAAGCAGATCTTGGGCTCTACGGAAAGGTCTCGACTCACTGAGAATTGCGCTAAGAGGTTTCGAAATTCAAAAGTTTGAATTGCGCGCGCTACAGTAACCCGAAGGCCAAAACGGAAAACTGCTCTAACTCGCTCGTCTTACGTCGTAGAGCGGCGTGCGATAGGTCAAGTAAAAGGTCTCGACATGCACTTTCATTTGGCATTAAAACTTTTGTTAATTACGCAAACACGCAACACGAAAAGCGACATTCTCGCGTTTTTAAGGCAGAAATCGCTCTAACTCGCTCAGCGTGCGTCGTAGGGAGACGGTCTTGGGTTGGTTGGATAGCTCCCGACTCACTTGTCATTTGTTCTTCTATTGGTCGAAACGTTTGAATTTCGGGAGCTACAGTAACCCAAAGGTTTAAAACGCGAAGCTTATCTAACTCGCTCGTCTTGCGTCATAGAGAGACGATCTTGAGTTCGTTGAATAGATTTCGGCACACTGATAATTCCGTTAAGAGAAGTCGAAATTCAAAAGTTTGAATTGCGCGCGCTACAGTAACCCGAGGGTCCAAAACGCAAAACGGCTCTAACACGCTCGTCTTATGTCGTAGAGCGGCGTGCGATAAGTCAACTAAAAGGTCTCGACGTGCTCTTTCACTTGGCGTAAAAATTTTGTTAATTACGCAAACACGCACCACGAAAAGCGACATTCTCGCGTTTTTTGCGTAGAAATCGCTCTAACTCGCTCAGCGTGCGTCGTAGAGAGACGATCTTGAGTTGCTGGATATTGACTCACAGATCATTTGTTCTTCTATTGGTCGAAACTCAAAAGTTTGAATATCGCGAGCTACAGTAACCCAAAGGTTCAAACAGCAAATGGGCCCTAACTCGCTCGTCTTACGTTGTAGAGCGGCATTCGTTCGACCGTTTGAAAGCTTACGTTGAGGCAGTTGTTGAACGGTCATTCCTAAAGAAATACTTTTGTTTTTTAAACCATTGTCTTACGAACAACTTTGTCTGCTAAAAAAATTAATCCCGGGCGATCCCAATGTTGCCTTGCAACAACCGCTCAGAAATGCGTGTGTCTTGCTTAAAAAATTAATCCCGGGCGATCCCAATGTTGCCCTGCAGGAACCCCTCAGAAAGGAGCGTGTCAAAAGTAGCGCATGATTAGTGGACTCCGGGCGGGCGCGCGTCATATCGGAAAGGCTTCGAAATACTTTACAAAAGTATCCACTCTTTTACCCTTCCACTTTAAAACACTCACAAACCACTCTGTATTAATAAAACAACTCAACTTTTTTAAAACAGCTTGTTTCGCCGCGCCTCAGCGCGGCGAGGTGTATATATACGGATGACAATGTCTGTGTGTGTGTGTGTGCGTGTTTCCGTCGCACCGAAGTAAAGTCAGTGATATATGTGGTCAAGTAGAGTCGATGTCGCTGAGTACGGAACCGATGTCCGTTTCTGTTGCTAATTTCGCATTTTCGACATATTTGCAATTAAAATTCGAAATTGTCGAAAATCGACTTTTTCGTCTGATGCGCTAGCCGCGAAATTTCTTCTGAAATGGAAGGAGCATGGACTGCGGATAATTTGTAACACAAAAGAAATTTTTTGCAAATGTGGAATTTAAGAGAAATACGCGATTATTTGTCAAAATTGCATAAATTGACTAAAATACAACGTTATTTATTGACGAATATGAATGCAGAAATGGAAAGGTCGTATGCCAATAAGGATTTGTGACATAGTTTTGCAGTTTTTAAAAATTGCAATTTCGAGATATTTTCAATCAAAATATGGAAATGTCGAAAATCGACTTTTTCACCTGATGATATAGTGGCGAAATTTCTTCAGAAATGGAAAGAGTATAGACTGCGGATAATTTGTAACGCAACAGAAATTTTTTGCAAGTATGGAATTTAATAGAAATACAGTGATTATTTTTCAAAATTCCATAAATCGACAAAATTTAACGTCGTTTTTTTTTGACGAATTTGAACGCAGAAATGGCAAGGCCGTATGCCAATAAGAATTTGTGACATAGTGTTGCATTTTTTATAAATTCCAGTTTCGAGATATTTAGAATTAAAATTTAAAAAATGTCAAAATCGAGATTTTCGTCTGATGGCCAGAACAGCTGTTTACTGATGAATGTGCACTCGGAAACACACATGCGTAGGCTGAACACAGGAACTCGCTCGCACAAAACTCCTGGCAAGTTTTTTTGTTGGATGTGACGTTTTCACGCAGGTAGGAAACATCAGATAAACGGCGTCGTATCATGCCGATAACATATAGCGAACGCGGCGATATCACTGAGCTTCAGATCAGCTGTACAGACAACCGTATCGTGGGGATAGCTGCACTTGGCATTAAGGTACACATTCTCAAGACACTTTCTCCAGATGCGGCTAACGATGTGTACAAAGTTCACTATACTGTTCACCAAAATTTGACAGACACAAAGAAAAGGTTGAACTTTTTTCGCCGCGCCTCAGCGCGGCGATGTGTATATATACAGATGACGATGTGTAGTCCGCGAACTTTTTTGTCCAGCCGAAGTAAAACACGTGACAGATGGCGTCAGGTAGAGTCGATGTCGCCGATTACGGATCCGATGAGATTTGCTGTTGCTAATTTCAAAATGAGTGCGGGTGCAACGTTTGAAGTTTGAAACTTTTCGACAAATTATCTCTATTTGCAATGTTACGGTGCTTACGGGGCAGCGGACGTGCTAAAGCACCGTAGTCTGCTGAATAGACGCCAACTGAGAGTATAAGAGCGCCGTTTTGAGAAGCGCTGTGATGCGACAGCATGGCGTAGGCGGGAAAGCCGCCGGATCGCGCGCAAAAACGTGCGAGCCGACCGAGGTTCGATCCTCGGCGACCCTTTTGCTTTTTTCGCCCGCCCTCAGGCGGGTGACACCCTACGAGAGCTCGGCGTGCGTGCGTGCGTGCGTCCGTGCGTCCGTCACGCTCTCAGATCTCGGCGTTGGAAAGTTGTAGAGAGACGATCTCGGGCTCTACGGATAGGTCTCGACCCACTGGTAATGTGCCTCGAGAAATCGACATTCAAAAGTTTGAATTGCGCGCGCTACAGTAACCCGAAGGTCTAAACGCAAAACGGCTCTAGCTCGCTCGTCTTACGTCGTAGAGCGGCAATCGACACGTCAGGTGAAAGCTTTCGACGTGCTCTTTCATGTGACTGCAAAGTTTTTTCAATTACGCAAACACGCACCGCGTAAAACGCCATTCTCGTCATTTTGACGCTAAATCGCTCTAACTCGCTCAAGTTGCGTCGTAGAGAGACGATCTCGAGGTTTTTAGATAGCTCTCGACTCACTGATCATTTGTTCTCCGATCGGTCGAAACTAACAAAATTTGAATGACGCGAGTTACAGTTAAAAAATTTGAATGACGCGAGTTACAGTAACCCGAAGGTTCAAATACGCAAAACGGCTCTAACTCGCTCGTCTTGCGGCGTAGAGCGGCAATCGGCACGTGAGGTGAAAGCTCTCGACGTGTTCTCTCATGCGGCTACAAAAGTTTGTTCAACTACGCAAACACGCACCGCGGAAAACGCCATTCTCGGGATTTTGACGCTACGATCGCTCTTTGCTACATAGACAGAAGTGCGACACGGTTTGATTGCTCGTAGTGCGCTCTTTTGTGCTCTGTCAATTGTTCGCCAAAACTTTTGCAAATGTTTGTCACTTTTTTAAAAGCGCCGTTTGAAAGAAGGATGTTCTTGCTCTAAAAGCCAAATCGCGGGCGAAATCAATATTGCTATGCAATACCCTCTTGCGAAGCGGGGCCTCATGAAGCGGAGCATGCGGGCGATGAACTCTCGCACTCTCTGCAGAAAGAACGCAACTCTTTGCAATGTCAGTCAGAATACAAACTCAACTTTTTAATACCGGAGCTTGTTTGCTGCCCTTTATTCTGGTTTTGTCATTTATGTTTTGACACCGAATAGCCAAGCAATCATCGGCGTAGCTGTTCGGGTTTCTCCAAGCCAGGAAAATTGTTTACATAACCTTAAAACCCAGTGGTTGTCACTATGTTTTCTGTGTCCAATGCTACCGGTTGCGAGTTTCGTTGAAGAGTATACCTACGCCCACACCACACCACCACCCCGTCGATTGGCATCTTGTCACACGATGGCGTCGATAACACCCAGCGAAGTGCTGGCGTCCGTTTGTGTTGCTGAGTCATCGCCGTAGTCGCGTCCGGTTGCTCCAAAAGTGGGCCAAGTTGTTTACCGCGCCTCAAAGCTCTAATAGTAGTGTTCAGACGCTAGCAAGTTTCCATCTTTGGCAAGTTTTTTTGTTGGATCTGACGATTTTACGCAGCTAGAAACTTTAGAGGAACGGCGTCGTATCATGCCGATAACATGTAGCGAACGCGGCGATATCACTGATCACTTAGATCAGCTGTACAGACAACCGTATCGTGGTAATAGCTGCACTTGGTTAATAGCAGACATTCTCAAGCTAATTTCTCCAGATGCGGCTAACGATGCGTACGAAGTTCACTATACTGATCACCAAATTTTGACTGACACAAAGTATAGGTTGAACTTTTTACACACACAGCTTGTTACACACACAGCTTGTTGCAGTGTGCGTTTGTTTTATGCGAGAACTCTATTACCGGCATTAGTACTGTTGAATTATGAAAACTTGGAACTTCTGATATCTGAAGATATGAGACAGACGACTATGTTAGCGAAATCTACTCTTGTTCAGTACTTCATGTACTCTAACTTGATATTAGACCATCGGACTGTATTCAGTACGTCCACCGGATCGATCATTGGTGATATCGAGAGAGTTGCCAAAGCTTTTGACAACAAAAGAATTCTTTGGTTTGTTGCGAACCTAGCTGAGGCCAATCAAATCGCCAATCGTTTGGACACTATTCTGGATCCGGGGTGACAATTGGGAACTCGTTTTGGTGTAAGTTGCAGTTCTCAGTTAACTCTCCTTCAGAAACATCCCAGGTCATGTCACCATCTTGCAAACGGCTGTGATTCACCGACACATGCAGGCTTGGATGTACAACAGCTTCTTCAGTGACTGGGTTTTGAACGGCTTTCGTTTCCACCTGATAATTGACGGAGGATACAATGGCTGGGAGATAACATTTCGTTTCATATCACAAAATGTGTCTGAATAATTGCACTGCAAAGCAGTAGCTATGTACGTTCTACACCTACTGTCGGAGGACAAATGTCAGCTAACAAGTGATGCTAGTACAACTCAAGCATCACCACTGCATTTGCGTCGCGGGGCACACGTACACACCGTCTCATCTGCCAACACCACAATACAGCACTCCAGCTCACCACTGCATTCGCGCCAGTGTACGCGCATTGTGGTGTGGGCCACATTGTAGGAGGTAAAGAAAGCGAGACCCACGATGATCTCACTCCCAAACTACTTCACCACCGTCTCGCAGAAGCATCCATACTTCTCGAACAGTTGGTACAGCTTGACTCTGGAGGCGTATTCCAGCAGGAGTTTTCTGATGGTATTGCTCTGAACAGATGTCCAGATTACATTATAAATCAAGCATGAGCTATGTATGCAGGACAACTCGTAAACCAAATGAGAAGGCACAAGAAAGACAAATCACCTCGGAGGAGTCCTTGTTAGGCAAACGACGCAGGATATCGACATCGGTTCGAAACACGCATCGACGCCAGTTGGTGTTCAAGGTCGACGTCTTCATGACCGCCTTGTTACCATTCTGAGTCACGACAGACGCAGTTCCATATTGTCCTTTGTTATGGTGTCTGTGCGTTTCCTATCTGTGGTTTGTGTTATCTGTGGTTTGTTCGAAACATCTCCACTTGTTCTGTATATACAATGTATCTCAGAAACGCACGAAATCGGTACAAGCGGACAGAGTCGAGTGAGAGTGGACTTGCAGCCTCGAGCGCGCAAAGAAAGCACCATAGAACTATGCGCCTGTTGACCACACTTTCCGCCAGTTAATTATCTCTCGACCCATGGCGCCCTCGCTTACTGCAAGTGCCTTAGTTGGAGTGACTGGGACAGACGAATCAGTCATTTTCAGGTGTAAGGGGTGGCTCGCCTACCCAAAGTACCTTACGAGTGACCAGGGCAGGCGCAACAGTCATTTTCGGGAGGGAGGTACAGCTCGCTCGGCAAGCGCACGACAGGCGCTACAGAATTATAGGGTCATTCCGTGCACGCGCGCGCTGCATTGTTCTCCTGACAGCAAAACCCAAATGTTTATGGGCTACACCCAAAAGTCTGTTGTGCATAAACATATGTCGCGGGGAGAACCCGAGTTCAGGGAGAACCCGAGTACTCGGGTTCTCCCTGGTTATTTAGTGATGCACTGATGCAGTTAGTGAGAACCCGAGTAGGGTGGAGCTGGGCGGCAAGGCACGCTTGGCCGAGGGCGCCCGTGCAGTACAATGGGCCCCAACAAGTTAGTGGACAGCTATATTCGCCGCTTTCTATTTGTTTTAACAGCTTTTGTTTTGGAAAAAGCACTTGCAAATTTATTAGAGAAATTCCAGTTGACATTA
>JASAMZ010002114.1:0-18336 GCA_030248115.1 Linhomoeus sp. GSCO2_2 | reverse complement strand
TCATTCCAAAATCCTGGATCCGCCACTGCTTGTCATGAGCGTACAGGACTTTCTTGGCTGTGCTGTACTTCCAAAATTCATTATCGCCGCACGTATGATGCCTACTCAAAGTTTAAAACGTATCCGGATCAGTAGTGTGGTTCGCGAATGTGCTTTGCTTAAGTGTCTGCGAAACCCAAACGAATTCTAGGGCCGTTCTATGCTACTACTTCCCCTGAGAACGACCGCTCATTTGAAGGGCGATTAACGCCCGCCTAATGGCCATAGGGAAGGAAGGGTAGGGTTGAGGATTCACCAACATGAAAATTGAAAATCAACATGATTTTAGCTAAATTTTAGACACGTTGCATCGAATAAGCGCGCTTATCGAACAATACATCCTAATGTTAACTCGCTCACTGCAAGCAACACTAACGGAGGTTGAATACCGCTGGCCTAATCTACTGTGGGAAAGGGGTTAATAACACTCTTGCCTCCCTCGCGATTCAATTGCCCTTTCTGATTTTTGGACCGAGCTTTTAATGGGAGGTTTTGTGGCAAGCGGCCAGTTTCCAATGGAAAATGAGATGAAATCTCTTCATACAAAAGTGTACTTCTCTAATAGTGATTGCCTTGACCTCAGACCACTTCTTGCATAACTTGTCGTTTAGGTTACATACCCTGCATACATATCTATAGGTATGTAGATTCACACCTTTCCTTTGCCCCCTGCCCCACTGCTAGCTTTCCGCCGCTTCCTATTTCGAAGGGCTCATTTCCGCTGCACTACTGATACTGACTCACTGGCCTGCCTTGTTGCTTGTTTACGTCTGTCACTGTCAGATGAGAACTTCACCCAGTATTGGCCCACAGGATAACCAACTAACTGGCGACCTCTGCCTACTCTATTATACGTGGGAAGGAAGGGGGGGGGGAGGTAGGAAGGTGGGGGGGGGGGGGTGGGTCGGAGAGAAAGGGATGAGGTGGAGCCGCAGCAATCAGGCCGACGAGTGGCTCACGCGACCAATCAAGCGAGCCTTTTTGTCTGCCCGTCCGTTCACACTCACTGACTCCTCTATAGCGTTTGGACGGAGCTATGTGAGCCCTACTAATTGCCCTCTGCCCACTATTTGCGTTGGGGCCCCCCCCAGCGAGCGGCAGAGTCGGATGGAGAGAGAGTTTGTTTCGTGTGGCAACAGATGTCGACGATTCAAGTGCTGTGTATGATGTACGTATACGCACGTGTGTTTCCGGATACAAGACCTAAATCGATCTGCAGCGCTGTTTGATCGGATAACCGATTAGGCACCTATGTACATATGTAGTTAGGTCCAATGTCTCACAGCGCCAGTCATAAGTAACACTTCCTTACAGTCTCAGAGTCTCTTCCAACCAACAGTAAGCGTCTTGTGGTTTAGTAAACGCTTTCTATTGTGGCACTTTTTGATTAACTTAGAATGCAGCCAGAATTCTTTATCAGTGACACTTACCGTAAAACCTCCAATAAGCGACCCCTCTCGAACAAGCAACCCCCTCTAATAAGCGACCCCCCAGAGGGGGTTTGAAATAATACCACCTAACAATAAGACCCCCTCAATAAGCTACCCCCCGAGAGGTGGGGTGAGGGGGGGGGGGGGGGTGAGTACAAGCCACCTGCTTTAATAAGCGCCCCCCCTTCCCCAATAAGCGACCTCCAAGAGGGGCGGTTGAAATAATGAGCGCCCAGGTCGCTTAGTGGAGGACCGACCACAATTTAAAATTCAAGCTACCGTACTCCAACAGGCTTTTCGTGGACAACCGTATTCGCACACCACTACCGTAACCCAATGAACAACCGTTCTGCCTCCAACGACTCCTCTGCAGACGTGGAGCAGGAGTGGCTCTTCGTATGTCTGGCGGCCCTTCCATGCATTTGTGTGTCTGGCAACGTTCTGGTGGTGCTGGCTGTCTGGAAGACAAAGTCCCTGCAAACACCCACCAATTACCTGCTGGTCAGTCTGGCGGTGGCAGATTTGTTGGTGGGAGCGCTGGTCATGCCATTCGGGATTTACTTGGCGGTGAGCTTGGTATTGGGTACTGTAGAGGGTAGATTTGAAATTTGAAATTCACCAGCTAGCAAGTGAGGTACCGCAAGGTGTGTAAATCAGCACAACTTTTGACAGAGCGTGCAGTGGTGCATAGCGGAGTGCAGCGTTGTGATCACCGCATAGAACCAACCCTGCAAGTCACTCAACTGCTTTTACACAGCTTCCGCATCTTGTATTGCACTTTGACATTTATTCAATGTCACTATCTGCAGGTCAACGGCTTGAGTGGAAAAACATTAGGCCCAAGGATGTGCGACTTGTACTGCGTGTTGGACGTCACCGCCACCACCGCCTCCATTGTCCACTTGGTGGTCATCAGCATTGACAGGTCGAAATTCAGAATCGTGAATAGTTGAATTAATTCTCAAGGCTATAACGCGTTGAGTCAATGGCCATGCCAATGGCAAACACCGCTCAGAATTTCATGTGTATCTCTGGCTCAACTCAGCCTGAAATTGCCTGTTGATGAGGACTAAAATAGCTCCAAATGCACCTTATAATCATACCTCTGCATCGGGTGTAACCAAATCTAATCATAAGCATTGCAGTATTGAAACTCAAGAGCAATACGTAACTGAACGAAGTACACGCACAATAATGTATTGCTGGGCGATCCCAATGTTGCCCTGCAAGAATCCCCCCAGAAAGGAGCGTGTCAGAAGTAGCGCATGAATAGTGGACTCCGGGCGGGCGCGCGTCATATCGGAAAGGCTTCGAAATACTTTACAAAAGTATCCACTCTTTTACTCTTCCACTTTAAAATACTCACAAACCACTCTGTATTAATAAAACAACTCAACTTTTTTAAAACAGCTTGTTCGAGAAAATTGCCATTTTAGAAAATCGGCACACTATCTTTTCTGACGTTTCCTTAAAAACTCTAAAAAGAAGCACCAATTTAATTTCCGGTTGCCGCCAGTTTATGCGCATCAACATTCTCTACAATTTATATCTTAACGATGTGTTTCGAATTCTGCACCGATTTCGAGAAATTTTACCTTTTTTGGAAAATTTTGAAGAATCGATCTATGAATGCGTGCTGTGCGCTAGTTCAAGCACACGTGGCCATTTTGACCAGCCTCGTTAACTAACCTCTATAGGGCCTACCTTTTACAGGCAACGGCTTCTGACCAATCCCTGCCGTTCGGGCTCGGCTAATGTGAGCCAGCGGACTTAGCCAAAATTCTGGGACGATTTCAATGGCAAAGTCCGCTGGCTCACATTAGCCGAGCCCGAACGGCAGGGATTGGTCAGAAGCCGTTGCCTGTAAAAGGTAGGCCCTATAGAGGTTAGTTAACGAGGCTGGTCAAGATGGCCACGTGTGCTTGAACTAGCGCACAGCACGCATTCATAGATCGATTCTTTAAAATTTTCCAAAAAAGGTAAAATTTCTCGAAATCGGTGCAGAATTCGAAACACATCGTTAAGACATAAATTGTAGAGAATGTTGACGCGCATAAACTGGCGGCAACCGGAAATTAGATTGGTGCTTCTTTTTCGAGTTAAAGGAAACGTCAGAAAAGATAGTGTGCCGATTTTCTAAAATGGCAA
The DNA here is from genome assembly GCA_030248115.1 of Linhomoeus sp. GSCO2_2. Classification (NCBI taxonomy): domain Eukaryota; kingdom Metazoa; phylum Nematoda; class Chromadorea; order Monhysterida; family Linhomoeidae; genus Linhomoeus; species Linhomoeus sp. GSCO2_2. Next base: position 14,719 of record JASAMZ010002114.1, on the reverse strand, counting down.
TTTTCTCAAAAAACCGCTATCTTGGGGACACCCTGTTCTCAACGGAATCCAATGAAGAATCGATCGCTCTACAAGATGAGCCAAGAATTGGGCCGCTCAGATCCAGCGTTTTTGAGATACGCCGTTTTGAAAAAAGATCTTCTCCGGAGCTACCGTATCGACGCTATGCTCGACGTAGAGACTTCTCGCTTCAGCAACAGATAATGGTTGTCGGGTACTATAAGTGTGCCAAATTTGAGCCCCCGGTCTGCTGTCTACCTTTAATTATTCGCCGCCGAAGTTGAAAAATTCGCGCGCCGCAAATGTGTAGGGGTCAGGAAAATCGTCATACCTCCCGCTGGGGGAGGAATTGAGCGGCCGGACTTGTGGCGTTCTGTTACAAACTTAACTGCCTACCAGACGTATGGGGTGGCGACTCTGGCTGCTGACCCCCCCTGGCCACTTTTACTACATTTTTCGGGAGAACGTCTCATATGTACGTGAGCGAGCGGGAAAGCCAACTGTGCGGCCACCATTCTTCGAGCGTCACTCCACTAGATACGTACAACAGGCCCAAACTTGGGCGTGAATTGCAGTTGGGTGCGTTTGACAAGCGCAACAACTTAGGGCCATATTATACTCGCTTGTACGGTGGTTGGAGAGCAAGGAAGGCGGGGCTGATGGCTAACCAACCCAACCACATTCACCGGCTTCGCTTATTGTTTTGTTCCTCCGCTTGATTTCCTATTTGGTCTGTTTTGCCATCGTTTCACGTGGTTTCCGACAAATGGTTCTTGTTATTGTCAGCAGTTTAGGATCCTGTGGGGGCAGTAAGGCAGAAGTTAGTTACACACTAATGTACCATACATAAAATCAAAGGGATTGTAATGTGAAGAAGGTTTTCTTAAATTATATGAGGTTTTCTCCCTAGATTACTGTACCTATGCTTCACTGTCCTTGGGGATTATAGGTGCAACTAAAACAGTTTTCAGATTGTTGGAGGGGAGGGGGTGGTCGAGTGGTCGAAGCTTGACTGAGAGTGCAGGGTTATCGTTCTTCTCCTTGCGTCATGAGTAGATGGGAGTCTCGCTCGAGAGTCGCTATCACAACATTGGGGGTTGTTCGCATTTCTGTTCCCACCAAGTAGTACGTGCACTCTTCATTGAGGACCTTGCCTTCGCGGGTCGGCCGGACACGCCCACTCTGAGGGCTGTGCGCGAGAGCGGTCGCAGTCGCTTCCTGCTGCGACCTGGGAACGCCCAGTGGCGCTTCCTGCGCAAGCAGTCCGTCAAGGCCTTGAGCCTATTCGGCAGCTCCAAGAACAGCCGCCTGCAGGCCCTCGTGGACAAGAACGGCTCCCGACTGGAGCAGGAGCTCAAAGTGCCTACTGTACACTCTCGCGTACCGTAAATCCTCTTCAGACCCCCCCCCCCCCCTGTCGAAATAGCCTCCCCCCCCCCCACCCCAAGAAGGAATCTGAAAAAATACGCCCCCGAGAGGCTTACTCGAATGGATTTGCGGTAACAAGCAAATCGTGTCACTTTCACCACCCACCACTAGCTAGGCACAGTAAGCGAAGGAACGCTCACTGGCAGGCGTCGAATGGGAAGGCGTTCAACCCACAGCAGAACATATTCGAGTGCGTGGCGGGCGTCATAGGCTCCGTGATGTTCGGCAAAGATTTCGACCGCAAGGACCCATTACTCGAGTGGGTGGGGGGAAAAGAGGGCACGCACGCATGCATGACTGTGATAAGTGTAGCACTCAACTGACTGTGTACTGTAGCGCCGCTGCTACTATGCGTATGCGCAAGGAGACCCATTTGCGTATGGGCATTGCTTGCATAGTACGCGTAGTATGCGACCAATATAGCTGCAGAATATCACAGTAATACTGCGGTTTTGCTATGAGCGTACGCAATCAGCAGTTACGTGCACAGCGACGTCAAATCTTCAGGAATACAATAAGTGTTGCGCACAAGCTCCAGCGCTTCGTCGAGTTGGGCAACGCCATCGACTCCCTCCCATTCGGGTCGTGGCTACTCAAGCGACGCATCGACGACTTCCAGAAAGTGGGCGAATGAATTACATACACATATATACGTACCTATACTATTCTCGTATGGCCTTCAGAATATCCAGCCAATCAACGAGATGACGGAGCGTCACATTCTGGGCATCGACCACAACTTCGAGGGCGAAGTACGGGACGTGGCCGATGCCCTCTACGTAGCCGCCCTGCAGGCTGACGACACCCAACTCGCCCTGGCACACGTCACCAGACAACAGATACGGTAGAGGGTTGGTTGAAGCTACCGTAAAACCTCCAATAAGCGACCCCCTCTACACTAATGGCGCCACCACCCTCCCTTCGAGTGGAATCTGAAATAACAAGCGACGCCCATCTAAAGTCCATTCAAGAAAGGCGTGCACTGGGTGGTTTTTCGAGTCTGCAGACTTTGTGCTTTGGGAAACCCCAATGATTTATACATCGTTGGATACCCCTGTCGGAGTGTGTTGGCGCGGTGCGTGTTTGGCCATAATCACGCAACACGCACCGGTTTGAGACGCACATGAAAAATTCGAGGTTTTGTACAGGGTGGGCGATTTTGATAATTTTTACACCAGTTGTTCCCCAAGGTGTCCTCATATCATATTTCAAATTTCAGCAAAATCGGTTTGCTACAGCGTTAGTTATGGGCTGCCGCGTGCACCCTACTTTGCCCCAAAATGGCCAAAATCGCCGAAATTGGCCAAAAAGGGTACACTTTTTTAATAACTCAAGAAAGAAATGGTGAAATTTCTTTAAACTTTCTACGTGTGAACTAGGATTAATTGTCTACACACTGGAACAAACCCCATCTTATCCCATTGACGAACGTTCCAGGCTGCAGCGTTCTATCAGCGTTCTAGGGGGTGGTCCGAGTTTTGACCGTCAAAAATTTTGACAGTCAAAAAAAATGGGCGTTCTTTTTTTGACTGTCAAAATTCGGGACTTCGGCCTCAGGCTGTTTTGACAGTCAAACTGTTTTGTCTGACAAAAAATTTTGCGCCATTGGCCGGTTTTGACTGTCAAACCAATTTTTTGTCAGACAAAATCTGAACTCGCGTCGCTAGCCAAAATAAAGACCAAATGAGGGTAGAAACGTTGCATTCTCCTGAAAATTCACAAGATTGCATGCTGCAGTACAATTCTGTGACTAAATAACACAAAATACACCATTTGCGGAGTGGAAAACAGTAAAACCGCTTTGTACGTGTGGTTTAAAGACAAACTTTGTGTAAATCAAGCTGTATGTACCGGGTGTCCCAAAAAAAGTGAACCCTTTTTCTCCCGCTCATAACTTGCGCTTCTGTGAATGAATCTGGACCAAACTTTGCACACAGATACCTTGATGAGTTGTTGACAAGTGTGTCAAATTTTAGATCAATTGCTTAAGACTAGCTTGAGTTACGCGCGTATGATTCATTCACGCTCAAATCTCTCCTCGTTCTGTGCGCAGTTAGTGTAAGAAGACGCATCATGACGATGACCGTTCTGTGGTTGTTTGTAACACACAGTTTTCACAAAACGGTCAAAACAGAACCAAAATATCATATTTATACCGCTGGATGCTTTAGAAGTAATAATTTACCACGCCTAGGATAATCCACACGCAACGTGATTTCGCAACGAATTCTTGAAAGAGGTCAGAATGATTCGTTTCGCGCCAGATTTGAAGGTATTATTAAAGCCAATTTGAGACACATAAAGGCCATATATGAACAGGTTTTTGCCGACCTCTCCCGTTGATCTGAGTGATATTCGGGTGCAATTCATTCGTTTGAAAGCAAGAGACTGCGTGGCCTAGAATGTTTTTGGACGTCACGCACTAAACCGGCAGTAACTCTGGTTGTACCGGGACTATGCAAACAAAATTTGGTACACAAAATAAGAACTTTATAGGGTATATGTGTGTAAAATTTGGTTGAGATTGGTAGTCGCAGTAGTGAGTTATAAGCTGGAGAAAAAGGGTTCACTTTTTTTTGGGACACCCGGTAGATTGTACAAAAGCTTGTACGAATTTTGTCAGACAAAATTGTGACATAGATGCACTTTTGACGTTCAAAATAAGGCTACATTTTGACGGTCAATACAGACAGAACTGGGCAAATTTTGTTTTGACTGTCAAAATTTGACACTTTGGCCTCGGCCGGTTTTGACAGTCAAAAATTTTGACTGTCAAATTTTTGCTCCGAAACTGGGGAGGACTGCGTTCCATCAGCGTTCCAAAATTGGGAATAGTGGCGGAACGTTCGTCAATTGGTTATTCGGTTGCGGCACGCTCGAATACGAGTCAATCAAAGATACCCTACTTTTGGGCGAAACGACGCTTTTCGGCCTGCTGGACGGCCTCGATCCGCAATCAAGCCGAAAAGCGTCATTTCGCCCAAAAGTAGGGTATCTTTGATTGACTCGTATTCGAGCGTGCCGCAACCGAAAAAGATGGGGTTTGTTCCAGTGTGTAGACAATTGATCCTAGTTCACACGTAAAAAGTTTAAAGAAATTTCATAATTTCTTTCTTGAGTTATTAAAAAAGTGTACCCTTTTTGGCCGATTTCGGCGATTTTGGCCATTTTGGGGCAAAGTAGGGTGCACGCGGCAGCCCATAACTAACGCTGTAGCAAACCGATTTTGCTGAAATTTGAAATATGATATGCGGACACCTTGGGGAACAACTGGTGTAAAAATTATCAAAATCGCCCACCCTGTACAAAACCTCGATTTTTTTATGTGCGTCTCAAACCGGTGCGTGTTGCGTGATTATGGCCAAACACGCACCGCGCCAACACACTCCGACAGGGGTATCCAACGATGTATAAATCATCGGGGTTTCCCAAAGCACAAAGTCTGCAGACTCGAAAAACCACCCAGTGCACGCCTTTCTTGAATAGACTATAAAACGCGACACCTACTCTCCCACCCAGTATAGCTAGTCAAACTACAACTCTGCATGCCATAGTCGTATTCGCCACAAAGTATGCTCATATTTGTCTGGTTTTATTGGCCGTAAGTGTGGTTGGAACAATAAGCCCCTAAGATCGCCTGTTGGAGGTTCTGCGGTATTTGGTCGTGAGTGCACTTGGAGCAGCGTCTTCACCCCAGTCGACTATAGCTGGGGCCCCCCCCCCCCCTCTCGTAGATTCATCTCGCAAGACCTCTTCACGGCCGGTTTCGGCACAACCATGGAGACGCTGAGGTGGGCCTTCAATCTGATGGCCGCCTTCCCGGACAAACAGGCCAGTTGGCACTGTTCTTGCTTTACAGTAGTGCTCTGTAGTGATTGGCTGAATTGGGGCGCGGGGGGGGCAGTGGAGTAGCCAGGGGGGAGCAATCGGGGCAAATGCCCCCCCCCCCCCAGATGACGGCCTCCGAGATGGCGAGCAAGAAAAAAATTTTCGCCTGCAACGCTATGAATAGTAACATTTCGCCTGCGGCGCTATGAATAGTAAAACTTTTCGCCTGTGGCGCTATAAATAGTAAAAATTTTAGCCAGCGGCGCTATAAATAGTAAAAATGTTCGCCTGCCGCGCTATAAATAGTAATTCTTTTTGCCTGCGGAGCTATAAATAGTAAAACGAACAGCCAAAAATTTTGCCCTCAACAAAATTTTTCTGCCCCTCCCACTTGTCAATACTGGTTACGCCACTGGGTGGGGGGGGGGGGGGGGGGGGGAGGGGGGTGGCGGATGGGTAGGGAGGGATGCAATCAATCAATGGATCAATCGATTGCAGAAGTTGGTACAGAAGGAACTGGACCGCGTCTTGGCGGAAGAGGGAGTAGAGGTCACCCTCGAGACGCGACGTCTGCTACCCTACACTGAGGCGGTTGGTTGGCTCTGCGCTTCTCAGGCTACTTAACTGCAGACACTGAGCCTGTAATGCACGATTGCGACCCATTCAATCGACACTGAGACTGGAACATTACACCATACCCTCCTCTGCAGATTGCTACAGTACCTGCAATTGTAGTAGCTGGCAATGTCCCACTCGGGCCGCTTTCAGTGCCTGCTGGAGACCTTCAGATGGAGTTCTTTGTCGCCGCTTGGCATTCCTCATGCGACGATGTCTGACTCAGAATTGAATGGCTTCTTCATCCCCAAAGGCTGTGTGGTCATGGTCAACCTGTGGGCCCATCACCACAATCCCACACACTTCCCTCAGCCCCACCAGTTCACACCTGAGAGATTCCTCAAGGACAATGGACAACTGGGTCTGTCTCAACATCATGTGTGCAGTCTTCCTTTCCGTCGTTTGAATGCCCTCGGCGCGCTCTTTCATGCGCTGTCTTTCATGCCAATTTGTAAAACACGCGTCGCGAAGTGACTGGACTTGGCCATTTTCAATAGACGTCACCGTCTGCAAGGTACAGATCTACCGTAGTGCATGTGTACCGTACATTGCAGACCACGAGATGGCCGAACGCATCCAGCCCTTCTCAGTGGGCAAACGTCGCTGCGTGGGAGAGAGCTTTGCCCGTCAGGAGCTCTTTCTCCTTCTGGCCAAGACGCTGCACAAGTTCCACATACACGCTCCCCATGGAGTGGACCCTTTCGGCTGCAGAAGGGGCATCATCCGAGGGCCCCTCGAGCCTGAGCTGGCCTTTCGCTATCGCAAATGAAGGAGGGGGGGGGGGGGGTTGCTACAGTTGCGGTAGTTAGTTATCGCTGGAACACGAGGTCATGTGTCTAAAAGTGATTCTCGTAGCAACATTTTGCGGTGTGCATTGCAACGCGCTTACGTACTGTGCGGACTGTGGTGTGACTAGTGAAGTGAACATTTTGCCGCCCTTGCCAACACACGCAAGAGAAGTATTCAAGTCAGGTTTTCGGCAGTTCCCATTTTCACGTCGTTCGTCGAATCTGCCTTTGATGCTACTAGTCGAGTGATAGGCAATAAATTAGACGAACTTCACAGGAACAACACAACACTTCCCCCACCACTGCAATAACGCGTGGTGTGGAGTTTCAATCGAAATTACATTCAGCCCAATTGGAATCACCTTGTCGCTCAGGCGCTCTTCCCCGCCTCCGACATCCATATTACTAAGCGGCCTAAGTCTGTCCGTCTGTTTGTTTGTTTGTTTGTTTGTCACTCTGTAAGCGCTCTAGCGCTTGCTACAGTTGACGGATCATGATGATTTATAGCTTAAACTGACCGTCAGAACACGCGATTTTGCATGTTTGCATTTAGAACTTTAACCGAAGTCTAAATTCCACAAAATTTCGACAATTTCGACTGTGAGGTGCAGAAGTCTGCTAAACCATGATGATTCAAATGGCGGCCACGGCGGCAATGACGCGCGCACTGTGCATCAACTTCAAATCGTAGTGCGGGACATTCACAGTGTCACCACTCACTAAAGAGTTGTCGTTGTGAGACTCCAGTGTATTCGCAGGCACTCCATGCACTGGCAGGGGCACAACATCAAACTATTCTGGGTCTATTTCAAATGGCTTGAGATCTATATAAAATGTCCAACTGGCTAAACCCTAACGTCTACGGGCTAAACCCAAGAGTCTATTGTGCATTTGCAGGCATGGGAGCTGGTGCCATCCAAAGCATAGGCACTGGCAGGGGCACAGGGTCGAATGACTTAGATCTATCTGTGGCTATCTTTGGCTGATCCCAAATGTCTACAGGCTAAACCCAAGTGTCTATTGTGTGTTTACAGGCACGGGAGCTGGTACGAGTCTAAATGTAGGCATTGGCAGGGGCACAGGGTCGAATGACTTGAGATATATATATAAAATGAACTATGGGCGAAACCCAATTGTCTATGGGCTAACCCAATTGTCTATGGGCTAAAAAATGTAGGCACTGGCAGTGTCACAGTGTCGAATGGCTTGAGATACATCTGAAAGGACCTACAGGCTAAACCCAATTGTCTACTGGCTAAACCCGATTGTCTACGGGCTAAACCCAAGTGTCTATTGTGCATTCACAGGCATGGGGACAGGTGGGATCCTGAATGTAGGCACTGGCAGGAGCACTGTGGCAAATGATGCGAGATCTAAACTGTAATGTCCTGAGGTGCACTGAATTCGATGATTGCATTATCTCCTTTGTGCCCATGGACTACTGACCATAGAGATTCTCCTACGGGCTAAAGGCTCTAGTCCTATATACTAAGCGGCATAGAGTCTGTTTGTTTGTTTGTTTGTTTGTCCTGCGATTTTCTCGCGACACAGGCGACGGATCCTGGAGATCTATAGCTTAAACTGACCGTCATGGACTGGAAGGATGCCATTTTGGGGTCTTGACTTTGGTCGATGCCTAAATTCCATAAAATTTCAACAATTTCAATTGTGAGGTGCACAATTCTGCTAAACCATGCTGATTCAAACGGCGGCCACAGGGGCAATGACGCGCGCACTGTATGCCAACACGCAAAACATCAACTTTAAATTGTTGTGAGGAACATCTGCAGTGTCACCACTCACCAAAGAGTTGTCGTTGTGAGACTCCAAAGTGTATTTGCAGGCACTCCATGCACTGGCAAGGCCACAACATCAAACTATTCTGGATCTATTTCAAATGGCTTGAGATCTATTTGAAATGTCCAATTGGCTAAACCCAAACGTCTACAAGCTAACCTCCAGGTGTCAATTGTGTATTTACAGGCATGGGAGCTGGTGCAATCCTCAACGTAGGCACTGGCAAGGGCACAGTTTCAATCATAAATATTCATTGCAGTGCAGGACATTAAACTTAGATGTCAAGTCATTTGACATCGCCCATGTGCAATTGACCATAGACATTCTCCTACGGGCTAAAGGCTCTAGTCTACATTACTATGCTAGCTAGGTGTTTTGTCCGTCTGTCTGTCGAGGTTTGCCTCCCTAGCACTTCGCCACGCGACGCTTCAGCATGCGCTTGCCTCGCTAGCACTTCGCCACGCGACGCTTCAGCGCGCGCGCCTAGACGCCAGCGGGACGCCACCGGCGGCAATCAATCGCTGCACGGCCAGCGCCGCCTGTTGCTGCCTGCCTTCAACACAGGCTTTGCCTGAACAGTACGGCGATGCACGGTAGCAGAGCCTTGCAAAAGCGAACAGTGCGGCAGTGCGCGGTACAGCAGAGAACCTTGCAATGTGCAATTCAACAGAGCCGAACAGTACGACAATGCTCGCGCAGGCAATTCAAGCCGCTTCACCGACTATTTCGCTTGCAACAGGACAGATCTTGCAACCAGGACAAATCTTGCAACAGGGCAAATCTTGCAACAGGACAGATTTTGCAACAGGACAGATTTTGCAACAGGACAGACCTTGCAACAGGACAGATCTTGCAACAGGACAGATCTTGCAACAGGACAGATCGTGCAACAGGACAGATCTTGCAACAGGACAGATCTTGCAACAGGACAGATCTTGCAACAGGACAGATCTTGCAACAGGACAGATCTTGCAACAGGACACATCTTGCAACAGGACAGATCTTGCAACAGGACAGATCTTGCAACAGGACAGATCTTGACAGGACAGATCTTGCAACAGGACAGATCTTGCAATAGGACAGATCGTGCAACAGGACAGATCTTGCAACAGGACAGATCTTGCAACAGGACAGATCTTGCAACAGGACAGATCGTGCAACAGGACAGATCTTGCAACAGGACAGATCTTGCAACAGGACAGATCTTGCAACAGGACAGATCTTGCAACAGGACAGATCGTGCAACAGGACAGATCTTGCAACAGGACAGACCTTGCAACAGGACAGATTTTGCAACAGGACAAATCTTGCAACAGGACAGACCTTGCAACAGGACAGATCTTGCAACAGGACAGACCTTGCAACAGGACAGGCCTTGCAACAGGTCAGACCTTGACAATGAACAGGGCGGACGTTGCGGCGAGGCGACCAGCGCCGTTGGCTCACAACGGGACAGACCTTGCAACGGACAGACCTTGAACAGGACAGATCATGCAACAGGACATTACGGCCATTGACGACTACATTCCATGATATTCAGATCTCAGGAATTCTTCTGCAACGGGAAGGAACGGCTAGTACATGTAGATGATACATCAGTCCCGAAGCAGGAAGGGTCGCCTGGCATCTGGTGATTGTTCTGAGAGTAGCAGTGGTGCTGGAGCCCATTGCTTTGGGACCTCTCCTCCTCCTCAGCGGTTGGAGGCCTATTGTTGGTTTCCCCCTCGTGAAAAAGAGAGGCGACCCAAGTGAGGACGACGGGGAGAAAGAACAATCCGTGCAGGACCCCCAGACTGACGACCAACACCACCGTCTTCAGAAAGACGCGTATCATGTAGGCGTCGTTGGGCGTCAGACAGATCAGCGCCAGCACTGTGGAGATGCCTGCAAACAGCGTCAAATGCTGTACAGTGCGTGCCGGAACAATGCGTGTCGTGGCATGGTGGGGCGCCCATTGCTCATTGATCGAAATGAGCCGTTCCGAGGAAATCCTGTGCGGCAGTTGCGCTCGGTTTGCATTTTCAAAACGTCGGATTCCGTTTGGTGCCTATATATTCACCACTGCACTATCCAATTTGTCGTGCTACTGCCTACCTACTGGCCGACAGTATTGTAGGAATGACACTATTTAGCAGGATGATCACTCCCTCAGATTCGTTATCTCGCAGTGCTGCCCAGGATTGTGATTATGACATGAATCAGACCACTAACCGATGATTTAGATTCGTTTGTCGTAAATTGTTGCACGTTGTGCCATATTTCTTGTCAGTCCTCGTATCTGTTGTTTAGTAATTGTTCTCTCCCTTCTACGATATGTCGTAGTCGTATTACACGTTTTGGTGCAGTTTGTGAACCGTTCGGTCGAATAGAAGAACTCGGTTGAACTGAACTTCTACTTTGGATGAAGGTTGCCTGTATTCAAGAGCAGTGCTACTTTACTCGCACATATTCTGGAGCCTTTAAGTGGACGCACCCGCTTGCATCATAGGCCAGGCGATGGAGTGGAAGGCGAGGCGCAGTCGGTCGACGGGCGGCTGAAGGAGCGAGTCATCGATTATGACACTGAGCAGAGCAGCCACAGCGATAGTGCAGCCAACCAAGCAACCGACCAGTTGTGGCGGCTGCTTGTGAAAGTGATAGGAGATGTGGACGGTGAAGTCGACGGAGAAGCCGACGGCCATCAGGAGTCCGGCCATGAGGAAGGGGTCGAGGTCGACGTCCCAGAGTCCCAGAAGGCCCAGGACACCGCCGTTGATGGAGAGGACGGCGAGGGCGGCGCACAGGATGCTGCTCGGTTGGGGAATGAAGAAGAGGCAGACGAGGGCCATGGCCACAAGAGCCCCGGACACCGTCATGGCCGTCGTCGGAGCTATGGAGACGACCTGGTCGCTGACGAAGCTGGCGTGCTCCAGGATGGACACCTCCAGCTCCGAGTAGTTGGACGCGATCTCACGCCACCTCGTCAACGCCTGCCAGCGCCGCATTGAATGGATGTGCCACCGCTCACTACCAGCTTTATGCACCGGAGACCTTGATTCTCTCGTTGTACTCCTTCTTGCCGTAGTAGCCGGTGCTGAAGTAGAAGGCGCTCAGGCAGTGGGGCAGGTCGAGGTCGCAGAGGTCGTCCTTCTTGTTCAGGTAGTCGTCCCACTTGCAGTAGAGATTGCTCTTGACAAAGTCCGTCAGGCCCCGATAGTGGAAGGGAATCTGGACGGGAGAATCTGCTCTCCAGGCGATGTATTCGAGATAGTTGTCCAGCCACAGGAAGGTGGAGAGGGGGCCGTAACTGTCGCTCGTACTCTCGAACTCCCTGACCTGAGCAATACTTCGTGTGATATGAGTTATTCGAAGTGGGCCGGAGCTATTCTATGGTCGGTTCATATCACTGAAAGCCAATCGAAGAGCATTGTTGTCCAACTGAATGTCGCAACACACTTGTATTACCGTTCTGCTTTGTCATGTGATGTTGCTGCCCGCTCACCATCTCCTTGAGTCTGTCCACTGCCCCAGGTGCGCTTAGGTTTCCGGGTCTCATGACGAAGACGCTCAGCTGCTCCACCTCGCCAAAGATGAATTTGTTGAGCAGATTATCGAAAGGTATGACGGGGGAGCGGGGGTCGAGCGCCTTCTTCGCCTCGATGTTGACCTCGATTCTGGAGGAGCCCCAGACGATGACTGAATACGATCACACACACAGTGATTGGATAGACGAAATACGTCATCCGACAGGCGGCGCGGCAGTCGATCGACCGAATTTAGGCGGCAGCCAAAGACCAAACTTCCGCCAGATGGTCCCCCGTGGAAGGCGGTTCCGAAAATGTATTGATGTCCGGGGCCCGTCGCCGCTGTCGAGAGATATTTTGTTAACACACAAACAAACAGACTGACAGACTCGAGCGGAATTCGGAGCCCGTTGGCGCGCAACTCGCGACTGTACGCAGGCTACACTGGTCGCGGACTACATATCTATGGCTGCTCGCAGTGTAGATTGTGTACGCGCGCGGCTTTGCTTCAGCGCGGGACGGCCCGCTGGTATTGTAGAGTGAAGAGCGTCGAACCTCCGCTATAGCAGCATATAATCAATAGTCTGACGTCACCGGCTTCGCGACATAGGCGGTCGCTCGTGCCACGCGCACTCATTGGACCGATGCGTGCTCGCGACGCACAGTGATTGGATAGACGAAATACGTCATCCGACAGGCGGCGCGGCAGTCGATCGACCGAATTTAGGCGGCAGCCAAAGACCAAACTTCCGCCAGATGGTCCCCCGTGGAAGGCGGTTCCGAAAATGTATTGATGTCCGGGGCCCGTCGCCGCTGTCGAGAGATATTTTGTTAACACACAAACAAACAGACTGACAGACAGCGCGCGATTAGACAGACTGACAGACAGCGCGCGATTAGTAGAGAGGATGTCGAGAGTTATAGTGTTGACACACACACACAAACAAACAGACAGCGCGCGATTAGTAGAGGAGGATTGTGTACGCGCGCGGCTTTACTTCAGGGTGGGGTGGGGGCGGCCCGCTGGTATTGTAGAGTGAAGAGCGTCGACCCTCCTCTATAGCAGCATATAATCAATAGTCTGACGTCACCGGCATTTCGCGACATACACTGTGGCGCTTTAGGAGACAAAGAGGAACTGCCTGTCACGCTAAAAGGCTCTCGGCCGTGCACAGCGAGTGCACGGAATCTTGGCCGCTGATTGGCTAGACGCTTCGCTGTTGGCCCAGCGCCGCCTGCCGCACCTATTCAATGGTATTTTACGCACTTGGTTGGGAGGGGGCCGTCGCGCCTTCCGCGCGCGCTCGCCGCTTCGCGCTCCCACCCCCCATTTTCTTAGGGGTCACTGAAGCAGAAAGGGCCGCGCGGAAAAACGGACGGTCCCCCCCCCCCCCCCCCAAACAGGGGATGACTGGTTATTCACCGGATGGCGCTATGGGCAAGGTATCGTTTGAGTAGACAGGCGCGGCCCCTGGTAGTGTAATAACAAAGCGGACCTTAGAGCGCCGGCAATCGCTCACACACACAGTGATTGGATAGACGAAATACGTCATCCGACAGGCGGCGCGGCAGTCGATCGACCGAATTTAGGCGGCAGCCAAAGACCAAACTTCCGCCAGATGGTCCCCCGTGGAAGGCGGTTCCGAAAATGTATTGATGTCCGGGGCCCGTCGCCGCTGTCGAGAGATATTTTGTTAACACACAAACAAACAGACTGACAGACTCGAGCGGAATTCGGAGCCCGTTGGCGCGCAACTCGCGACTGTACGCAGGCTACACTGGTCGCGGACTACATATCTATGGCTGCTCGCAGTGTAGATTGTGTACGCGCGCGGCTTTGCTTCAGCGCGGGACGGCCCGCTGGTATTGTAGAGTGAAGAGCGTCGAACCTCCGCTATAGCAGCATATAATCAATAGTCTGACGTCACCGGCTTCGCGACATAGGCGGTCGCTCGTGCCACGCGCACTCATTGGACCGATGCGTGCTCGCGACGCACAGTGATTGGATAGACGAAATACGTCATCCGACAGGCGGCGCGGCAGTCGATCGACCGAATTTAGGCGGCAGCCAAAGACCAAACTTCCGCCAGATGGTCCCCCGTGGAAGGCGGTTCCGAAAATGTATTGATGTCCGGGGCCCGTCGCCGCTGTCGAGAGATATTTTGTTAACACACAAACAAACAGACTGACAGACTCGAGCGGAATTCGGAGCCCGTTGGCGCGCAACTCGCGACTGTACGCAGGCTACACTGGTCGCGGACTACATATCTATGGCTGCTCGCAGTGTAGATTGTGTACGCGCGCGGCTTTGCTTCAGCGCGGGACGGCCCGCTGGTATTGTAGAGTGAAGAGCGTCGAACCTCCGCTATAGCAGCATATAATCAATAGTCTGACGTCACCGGCTTCGCGACATAGGCGGTCGCTCGTGCCACGCGCACTCATTGGACCGATGCGTGCTCGCGACGCACAGTGATTGGATAGACGAAATACGTCTCGACGGCGAGTGGCTATGGCGCGCATGAAGAAGGGCGGCCACGGGCTGAACAGCGTCGCGTTGCTGAAGAAGACGCAGGACATGATAAACAACACTCCCAATTCCGTCACTCATCTGACGCCGACTCAAACCACGAACGCGATGGCCCCTTTGGTGCTGCAGCGAAAACGAACTCGCAGGTACGGCGTCGCGAGAGGCCTACTATTGGACGCCGCATTCGACGTGGGCGACGCGGTCGCGTTGAGATTGGATCTGACGTCGAACAC